>CALNXK010000276.1:345000-382500 GCA_942486035.1 Porites lobata
CTCCTATCGGAGAAAAAATGGATTTATCATAAGCATTTGTTAAATAAACATACAAGTTCTTCCTCCCTCCATGTAAACAGCCCCTAAAAGGCAAAGAATGCAAACATGAACAATGAGTCTCCGTTGCCAATATACACATGTCTTTAGTTCTTGGGTAGAGCCCCCGTGCCACCTGTCCCTGTGGCGCTTGAGATGGCTAGCACAGTTGGTTTTGTAGGCACAGTCCTGGCATTCATGCCTCTTGGGCAGGTGGCTGGTGTTGATGTGTGACCTCAACCCATCCAGAGAGGTGAAACTCTTCCAATCTCCTATGGGAGAAAAAATGGATTTATCATAAGCATTTGTTAAATACACGCACAAATTCTTCCTCCCTCCATGTAAAAAGCCCCTGAAAGGCAAAGAATGCAAACATGAACAATGAGTCTCCGTTGCCAATATACACATGTCTTTAGTTCTTGGGTAGAGCCCCCGTGCCACCTGTCCCTGTGGCCCTTGAGATGGCTGGCACACTTGGTTTTATAGGCACAGTCCTGGCATTCATGCCTCTTGGGCCGGTGGCCGGTGTTGATGTGTGACCTCAACCCATCCAGAGAGGTGAAACTCTTCCCATCTCCTATGGGAGAAAAAATGGATTTATCATAAGCATTTGTTAAATACACGCACAAGTTCTTCCTCCCTCCATGTAAAAAGCCCCTAAAAGGCAAAGAATGCAAACATGAACAATGAGTCTCCATTGCCAATATACAAATGTCTTTAGTTCTTGGGTAGAGCCCCCGTGCCACCTGTCCCTGTGGCGCTTGAGATGGCTAGCACAGTTGGTTTTATAGGCACAGTCCTGGCATTGATGCCTCTTGGGCAGGTGGCTGGTGTTGATGTGTGACCTCAACCCATCCAGAGAGGTGAAACTCTTCCCATCTTCTATGGGAGAAAAAATGGATTTATCATAAGTATTGTTAAATACACGCACAAGATCTTCCTCCTTCCATGTAAACAGCCCCTAAAAGGCAAAGAATGCAAACATGAACAATGAGTCTCCGTTGCCAATATACACATGTCTTTAGTTCTTGGGTAGAGCTCCCGTGCCACCTGTCCCTGTGGCGCTTGAGATGGCTAGCACAGTTGGTTTTGTAGGCACAGTCCTGGCATTCATGCCTCTTGGGCAGGTCGCTGGTGTTGATGTGTGACCTCAACCCATCCAGAGAGGTGAAACTCTTCCAATCTCCTATGGGAGAAAAAATGGATTTATCATAAGCATTTGTTAAATACACGCACAAATTCTTCCTCCCTCCATGTAAAAAGCCCCTAAAAGGCAAAGAATGCAAACATGACCAATGAGTCCCCGTTGCCAATATACACATGTCTTTAGTTCTTGGGTAGAGCCCCCGTGCCACCTGTCCCTGTCGCGCTTGAGATGGCTAGCACAGTTGGTTTTATAGGCACAGTCCTGGCATTCATGCCTCTTGGGCAGGTGGCTGGTGTTGATGTGTGACCTCAACCCATCCAGAGAGGTGAAACTCATCCCATCTCTTATGGGAGAAAAAATGGATTTATCATAAGCATTTGTTAAATACACGCACAAGTTCTTCCTCCCTCCATGTAAACAGCCCCTAAAAGGCAAAGAATGCAAACATGAACAATGAGTCTCCATTGCCAATATACAAATGTCTTTAGTTCTTGGGTAGAGCCCCCGTGCCACCTGTCCCTGTGGCGCTTGAGATGGCTAGCACAGTTGGTTTTATAGGCACAGTCCTGGCATTCATGCCTCTTGGGAAGGTGACTGGTGTTGATGTGTGACCTAAACCCATCCAGAGAGGTGAAACTCTTCCCATCTTCTATGGGAGAAAAAATGGATTTATCATAAGCATTTGTTAAATACACGCACAAGTTCTTCCTCCTTCCATGTAAACAGCCCCTAAAAGGCAAAGAATGCAAACATGAACAATGAGTCTCCATTGCTAATATACACATCTCTTTAGTTCTTGGGTAGAGCCCCCGTGCCACATGTGCCTGTGGCGCTTGAGATGGCTAGCAAAGTTGGTTTTATAGGCACAGTCCTAGCATTCATGCCTCGTAGGCAGGTGGCTGGTGTTGATGTGTGACCTCAACCATTCCAGAGAGGTGAAACTCTTCCCATCTCCTATGGGAGAAAACATGGATTTATCATAAGCATTTGTTAAATACACGCACAAGTTCTTCCTCCCTCCATGTAAACAGCCCCTAAAAGGCAAAGAATGCAAACATGAACAATGAGTCTCCATTGCCAATATACACGTGTCTTTAGTTCTTGGGTAGAGCCCCCGTGCCACCTGTCCCTGTGGCGCTTGAGATGGCTAGCACAGTTGGTTTTATAGGCACAGTCCTGGCATTGATGCCTCTTGGGCAGGTCGCTGGTGTTGATGTGTGACCTCAACCCATCCAGAGAGGTGAAACTCTTCCAATCTCCTATGGGAGAAAAAATGGATTTATCATAAGCATTTGTTAAATACACGAACAAATTCTTCCTCCCTCCATGTAAAAAGCCCCTAAAAGGCAAAGAATGCAAACATGACCAATGAGTCTCCATTGCCAATATACACATGTCTTTAGTTCTTGGGTAGAGCCCCCGTGCCACCTGTCCCTGTGGCGCTTGAGATGGCTAGCACAATTGGTTTTATAGGCACAGTCCTGGCATTCATGCCTCTTGGGCAGGTGGCTGGTGTTGATGTGTGACCTCAACCCATCCAGAGAGGTGAAACTCTTCCCATCTCCTATGGGAGAAAAAATGGATTTATCATAAGCATTTGTTAAATACACGCACAAATTCTTCCTCCCTCCATGTAAACAGCCCCTAAAAGGCAAAGAATGGAAACATGAACAATGAGTCTCCGTTGCCAATATACACATCTCTTTAGTTCTTGGGTAGAGCCGCCATGCCACCTGTCCCTGTGGCGCTTGAGATGGCTAGCACAGTTGGTTTTATAGGCACAGTCCTGGCATTCATGCCTCTTGGGCGGGTGGCTGGTGTTGATGTGTGACCTCAACCCATCGAGAGAGGTGAAACTCTTCCCATCTTCTATGGGAGAAAAAATGGATTTATCATAAGCATTTGTTAAATACACGCACAAGTTCTTCCTCCCTCCATGTAAACAGCCCCTAAAAGGCAAAGAATGCAAACATGAACAATGAGTCTCCATTGCCAATATACAAATGTCTTTAGTTCTTGGGTAGAGCCCCCGTGCCACCTGTCCCTGTGGCGCTTGAGATGGCTAGCACAGTTGGTTTTATAGGCACAGTCCTGGCATTGATGCCTCTTGGGCAGGTGGCTGGTGTTGATGTGTGACCTCAACCCATCCAGAGAGGTGAAACTCTTCCCATCTTCTATGGGAGAAAAAATGGATTTATCATAAGTATTGTTAAATACACGCACAAGATCTTCCTCCTTCCATGTAAACAGCCCCTAAAAGGCAAAGAATGCAAACATGAACAATGAGTCTCCGTTGCCAATATACACATGTTTTTAGTTCTTGGGTAGAGCTCCCGTGCCACCTGTCCCTGTGGCGCTTGAGATGGCTAGCACAGTTGGTTTTGTAGGCACAGTCCTGGCATTCATGCCTCTTGGGCAGGTCGCTGGTGTTGATGTGTGACCTCAACCCATCCAGAGAGGTGAAACTCTTCCAATCTCCTATGGGAGAAAAAATGGATTTATCATAAGCATTTGTTAAATACACGCACAAATTCTTCCTCCCTCCATGTAAAAAGCCCCTAAAAGGCAAAGAATGCAAACATGACCAATGAGTCCCCGTTGCCAATATACACATGTCTTTAGTTCTTGGGTAGAGCCCCCGTGCCACCTGTCCCTGTCGCGCTTGAGATGGCTAGCACAGTTGGTTTTATAGGCACAGTCCTGGCATTCATGCCTCTTGGGCAGGTGGCTGGTGTTGATGTGTGACCTCAACCCATCCAGAGAGGTGAAACTCATCCCATCTCTTATGGGAGAAAAATGGATTTATCATAAGCATTTGTTAAATACACGCACAAGTTCTTCCTCCCTCCATGTAAACAGCCCCTAAAAGGCAAAGAATGCAAACATGAACAATGAGTCTCCATTGCCAATATACAAATGTCTTTAGTTCTTGGGTAGAGCCCCCCGTGCCACCTGTCCCTGTGGCGCTTGAGATGGCTAGCACAGTTGGTTTTATAGGCACAGTCCTGGCATTCATGCCTCTTGGGAAGGTGACTGGTGTTGATGTGTGACCTAAACCCATCCAGAGAGGTGAAACTCTTCCCATCTTCTATGGGAGAAAAAATGGATTTATCATAAGCATTTGTTAAATACACGCACAAATTCTTCCTCCCTCCATGTAAACAGCCCCTAAAAGGCAAAGAATGCAAACATGAACAATGAGTCTCCGTTGCCAATATACACATCTCTTTAGTTCTTGGGTAGAGCCGCCATGCCACCTGTCCCTGTGGCGCTTGATGTCCCTGTGGCGCTTGAGATGGCTAGCACAGTTGGTTTTATAGGCACAGTCCTGGCATTCATGCCTCTTGGCCGGGTGGCTGGTGTTGATGTGTGACCTCAACCCATTCAGAGAGGTGAAACTCTTCCCATCTTCTATGGGAGAAATAATGGATTTATCATAAGCATTTGTTAAATACACCCACAAGTTCTTCCTCCCTCCATGTAAACAGCCGCTAAAAGCAAAGAATGCAAACATGAACAATGAGTCTCCATTGCCAATATACACATGTCTGTAGTTCTTGGGTAGAGCCCCCGTGCCACCTGTCCCTGTGGCGCTTGAGATGGCTGGCACAGTTGGTTTTATAGGTACAGTCCTGGCATTCATGCCTTTTGGGCAGGTGGCTGGTGTTGATGTGTGACCTCAACCCATCCAGAGAGGTGAAACTCTTCCCATCTTCTATGGGATAAAAAATGGATTTATCATAAGCATTTGTTAAATACACGCACAAGTTCTTCCTCCTTCCATGTAAACAGCCCCTAAAAGGCAAAGAATGCAAACATGAACAATGAGTCTCCGTTGCCAATATACACATGTCTTTAGTTCTTGGGTAGAGCTCCCGTGCCACCTGTCCCTGTGGCGCTTGAGATGGCTAGCACAGTTGGTTTTGTAGGCACAGTCCTGGCATTCATGCCTCTTGGGCAGGTCGCTGGTTTTGATGTGTGACCTCAACCCATCCAGAGAGGTGAAACTCTTCCCATCTCCTATGGGAGAAAAAATGGATTTATCATAAGCATTTGTTAAATACACGCACAAATTCTTCCTCCCTCCATGTAAAAAGCCCCTAAAAGGCAAAGAATGCAAACATGACTAATGAGTCTCCGTTGCCAATATACACATGTCTTTAGTTCTTGGGTAGAGCCCCCGTGCCACCTGTCCCTGTGGCGCTTGAGATGGCCAGCACAGTTGGTTTTATAGGCACAGTCCTGGCATTGATGCCTCTTGGGCAGGTGGCTGGTGTTGATGTGTGACCTCAACCCATCCAGAGAGGTGAAACTCTTCCCATCTCCTATGGGAGAAAAAATGGATTTATCATAAGCATTTGTTAAATACACGCACAAATTCTTCCTCCCTCCATGTAAACAGCCCCTAAAAGGCAAAGAATGGAAACATGAACAATGAATCTCCGTTGCCAATATACACATCTCTTTAGTTCTTGGGTAGAGCCGCCATGCCACCTGTCCCTGTGGCGCTTGAGATGGCTAGCACAGTTGGTTTTATAGGCACAGTCCTGGCATTCATGCCTCTTGGGCGGGTGGCTGGTGTTGATGTGTGACCTCAACCCATCGAGAGAGGTGAAACTCTTCCCATCTTCTATGGGAGAAAAAATGGATTTATCATAAGCATTTGTTAAATACACCCACAAGTTCTTCCTCCCTCCAGGTAAACTGCCCCTAAAAGGCAAAGAATGCAAACATGAACAATGAGTCTCCATTGCCAATATACACATGTCTTTAGTTCTTGGGTAGAGCCCTCGTGCCACCTGTCCCTGTGGCGCTTGAGATGGCTGGCACAGTTGGTTTTATAGGCACAGTCCTAGCATTCATGCCTCGTGGGCAGGTGGCTGGTGTTGATGTGTGACCTCAACCCATCCAGAGAGGTGAAACTCTTCCAATCTCCTATGGGAGAAAAAATGGATTTATCATAAGCATTTGTTAAATACACGCACAAGTTCTTCCTCCTTCCATGTAAACAGCCCCTAAAAGGCAAAGAATGCAAACATGAACAATGAGTCTCCGTTGCCAATGTACACATGTCTTTAATTCTTGGGTAGAGCCCCCGTGCCACCTTTCCCTGTGGCGCTTGAGATGACTAGCACAGTTGGTTTTATAGGCACAGTCCTTGCATTCTTGCCTCTTGGGCAGGTGGCTGGTGTTGATGTGTGACCTCAACTCATCCAGAGAGGTGAAACTCTTCCCATCTCCTATGGGAGAAAAAATGGATTTATCATAAGCATTTGCCAAATACACGCACAAGTTCTTCCTCCCTGCATGTAAACAGCCCCTAAAAGGCAAAGAATGCAAACATGAACAATGAGTCTCCGTTGCCAATATACACATGTCTTTAGTTCTTGGGTAGAGCCCCCGTGCCACCTGTCCCTGTGGCGCTTGAGATGGCTAGCACAGTTGGTTTTATAGGCACAGTCGTTGCATTTATGCCTCTTGGGCAGGTGGCTGGTGTTGATGTGTGACCTCAGCCCACCCAGAGAGGTGAAACTCTTCCCATCTTCTATGGGAGAAAAAATGGACTTATCATAAGCATTTGTTAAATACACGCACATTTCCATCCAGGTATGTTAATCATTTCCTGTGTACCTAAAAGATGGTCTCTTCCTTATGTGTCGTACCCCTTAAAGGAGACAGCAGATTAATTGCAGTGTGTTTATATTGTTGAGCTATTTTGAAAAAATAGCTCATATGTCAGTGGTGTGAGCGTATGTATCTTTGTGGCTTTGTATCTTTGTAACTTTGTAACTTTGTATGTTCGGATGTTTGTTGCAAGAGCCAATAAGGTTGAAGGTACTATGAGTTGATGCATAGGAACCAATGAGATCTTGGCATCTACTTAAACATGACATTGCTAAAGGTCGAACAAGGGCACTTTGAGACCGCCATCTTAATTCTTGACAATTTTTTTGTCTTTTATTACGGCTACAGGTGTTTGGAAACATTATATTAAATATCTTCATGACTCAAACGCTGTGTACAGTGATGCAGCTGTTTAAGGGTTCATATTTTAGTATGGATGCTATTTCAAGACATTTCTGACCGAATTCGGCTATCGCGAACGGTATTGACGCACGTATTTATGAGTTGTGTTTCACCTGCTTCAAGGGAGAGCATAAAAGATCATATATTTTCAAAGCTCTTCCAGTGAAGCAATAATTGATATTTTGATATGGACATTAATTTGAAAGTATGCGGCCTATAAAACGTGGTTTTATAAGTTTGAAAGGCAGCTTATTTTTTTTAAAGCTGTACCGAGTATTGTTAATCCTGAAAACAAGCTTTAAAAATATTATTCTCTCGCTTACAAAGTTCAACAGACCTTTTTCGTTCCGGCAAAACAACAAAAAAAAGATAAAAAGTGAGCAACATGGTACATCCTTCCTGCATACTAAGCATTATAGTTATTGAAACGTATTTTATTTAGTAAAGATGAGTAATTAAAGTAAAAACAGTAGCGTTAGGGAATAAAATTGGAAGAAGCTAGTTGACACAATAATTCGATACTGTTTTATTGAGTGGAGTAACATGATATGAGCAGAAATATATTTCGACAGTTTGATAATTTTCTTGGAAGTTAATAAATGTTAGGCTATCAAACTTGACGTTGCGTGAAACATAATTTAATTGCAGATGTTGTAATAAAGCCGAGGTGATTTCTTAAAATCGTTGAGAAAATTTTGTAGTAAACAATTTGCGTTTTTTTTACGTACGAATTGTAAAAGGGCCAAAGGCCAACATCTTCACGTGCAAATTGTGTGCATGAGTTATTTTTATAATTCTGTTTATTAGATTACCGTGTGATAACTCGAATTCCCTCACGTACGAACCACGAAAGGTGGCAAAGTCCGACACTGTCACGTGCCAGTTGTGTGACTGTACATCTCATGCAGATTAGCTTTTCACAATAATAGTAGTAACTTGAACGTATGAAGATGTTTCGTTTTTGTAACCAATGCCTTAAAAAAGGCTCTTGTCTTTTAAGAAGCAATAGCTTTTAAAACATGAAGAAATAAGTTGTCGGAGTTAAGGACTGTTTCACTGAGTAGAATCGCACGTGAAAACCTCGTGAATTGTGATGATGCAACCATCTACCACAATGATAAGGATCCTGGTATTTCTTAACTACTCGAATTCGACGAGTCACATTTTGGCTTAAGAAACTTCGAGGAAACCTTAGAGTTTTCCTCCTAATCAACGTTTGGTGAGTAGATAGTTCTTTTACTTTAATAATTTGTTTAACTTGCACCAAATGTAACAGGGAAAGACAGAGGAAAGTGAATATATAGCATGAGGATCGACGCAGCTGAGCGTTTCGCGTTCTCATTTATGTACGGCAATACCCAATTTCGCACAACAACTCAGTCTACATTTAGGACGGAAAAGGTAGATTCATCACTCTTGGTAAGGTTACACTGAAGCATCACAGTTACACTGAAGCATTCAAAATAGCTCATGCACGTTTAACGTGCCTATGTTTGGAAAACATCATGTTCACTTTGGTTAAGCTGTCGTTTGCAACAGCGTACAAAGAAAATCTTTTCATATAGCCCGGTGCTAGTGGATTTTTCTATCGGGCTAGTGATTTTTGTTCTTTACTTCCCCGAACGCCGAATGCTGTTTATGGTGAAAAGTCAAATTACAGAAGGACTGAAATAACTCTTGGGCTATTACATGCTAGCTACAGCTTGCCCGAATGGCAGGCTATAAAACCGACTTTCCTTGCTCCCTGGAACCTCGTCTTTCCTGTTAAAGTACCTGCGCATATCCAATTATTTCCATCCCCTTGATTGGTCTTGGGGTGTTTCACTGTGTTAACATGCACACCACAGTCCTCGACTGCAGGAAAAGTTTCCAAACATCCCCTGTAGGGGCACCCGAATCTTACAGGGTACTGTCCCCCTTCATTAGGTGGGATCCACCGAGACCTGCAGTCTAGGTGGACCAGGTCTTGCCGGGGGAGGTTATTCCATGCACTGATTTCCCCAATAACGTCCAGGGTCCGTGTTGTTGTCTGGAGACAAAGAAAAAGGCAAAGGAGATGAATGAGAAAACAATATACAGAGAAGCTGGGATGACATTTCGCTCAAAACAATCAGTGTATCATCTGGTTCAGTGTCTGTGGTGTACAAAGAAGATTACACCCTAGTGGAAGTCATTTTGTAGTTTAAAACATTGACTGACACTGTCCTTTAAATGACTAGATGCAACATATGTAATAGCAACAACAACTTAACAAGTTACCGGTTTGGGAGGAGTAGCAGGCTGCTTCCTCCTTTCCTCGTGCTGCTGGTCGTTTTTTCTTCGGCAAAATACCTGTGTCGCGGTCTCTTTTACACGGTTGATCTTTTTATTATTTGTTGGATCTTCAGCTGCAGGAAAACCTAGATTAGTCACTAAATCTCAAGAAGCAGCATCTACGACATTTGGGTGATTCAGTTAACAAAGGTTGTTTTTTAAAAGAAAATGCATGGTCATTTTTGCCGGGCGGCCAAAAAAAGATGGCCATAGGGCGGGGTTCCGCTGTACTAGATAATGTGGTTGTGCGATGACAGAAGGTTTGTCCATTTTAAACAAACATTTGAAATGTTTTTTTTGGTTTCCTCAGGTACCCTAGAAGAGGCAGAAACAGCCGCAGTTTTAATTGCTGTTATCAACCAGAAAGGTGAAGTGTCATGAAATGTCCGGTGTCATCATGCTAGGGTATGTTTTCCCTCCTTAATGATGTGACGCTTACAATTCAGATAATGACACTGAAGATTTTTACCAACATTATTAACCTAAGCGATGGATTTCCTCATTTTGTATTGGTTTTTTGGTTAGTTACTCACATTGCAATGCTGCTGGTGTTACCATCCCTATTGAGTCTACAATGAACTCTAAGTCCTGCTCGAACAGCGGTTTTTTGGGCAGGATGTCCATTTCTCCTATGTCCTTTCTTAAGTATTTCATTATTGTCGAGCCCAGTTCGGGGTATGTCTTGGCTGGGCTGGGTTGATCATTTGCTGTGTGCTGAAAATGGTAACAATTATTATTCATACGTTTAGGGTGGTTTAGGAAATGATTCCGTATGCTGAAATGTCATCAGCTGGGAATTTAGGTACTTCATCGCTGACATTCATTTCTAATGTCAGTGTTGGAATCAATTCACCTGAGCTGTTATTATAATTAAGGGGCCTAACACTCAGTTACAGCTTATTTCACCTGGGGCTACATGCTCCAAATTGGAAGGCTAAACAGGATATTATGTATTTTTGGTCATATGTTTCTATTTCTGAAAATCTGTCCAATGTAATTAACTTTGACATTGTATGGCCAACTATATGCACATCTTCTGGGAAAAGTGGAATGTCCTGTTGATTGTGAAACCCTTCCACCTCATCAATCTGATTAGGCTAATTACTTTCTTGGGTTTTCGAGACAATGATGTAATGTCTTTGACCAGGGATGGAAGAGGTTGGGTGGGGCATTTATATTGCTTAAAGGTTATGCATGTGGAAGCTTTAAACCCTGAAATCGAATCCCCTAACCCCTTTAAATCTATATACCATTAATTCCCCTTCTAGGTCATTTTACAAACCAAACGGACAGAATTCCCTTCCATTTCAAATACTGCAACTTGTGAAAGTCTCTCCCCTTTCAGATACCACATTGCTGTACAAAACTGCCCTTTTCAGGCAGGGCCATCATAGACTGGTCTCTTTTGGAGGGCCCCTGTTGGGTAGTATACTTACCCACATACAGATCCCACGAAGGATGTTATTCGTGAGTCTGGTGTACGTAAAGCCAGCCCTGGCACATGATACAAAAAATTTCTTGATTTCTGTGTCGCAAATCGGCAGTGTGACGGTTTTTCCTGGATAGATGTGGTTATGCCACGTTAAAAAAAGGCCGCGCGAGTCTACAATTGACTTCATCTAGAGAAGAAAACATTGTAGGTCATGGCAATGCTTTGTGTGCAAGATCTAGATTTCTTATGTTTCTAAGGGAGACGCAGTAGAACATGTGGGAGTGATGGGCTTAAAAACGTAACACTATTTTGCTTTGTAGAGAAATGTTTTTTCCACTTCACAATAGCAAAACGTTATGCCATTGACTGTAGTGTTATGTGCTTTAATACCTATACATAACTTTCATATCTGCCTTAGAAACTATCAATATACAACATCACATTTTTGTTGAGATAATTGACTATTTGACTGAGTTTACGAAAATTTTCGACCTTAGGTCATGGAGAAAGTGAAAAGATCAATTTTATAAGTGGAAAAGAGTGCTTATGCACATTGGCAGTAAAAGGGACAGAGTTGAATCTGTGCCTGGGGTTATTTAAAACGAGGTTTTGTGCATCTTTGCCCCCTCTTTTTCTCACTGTCCACAATATGTACTTAACTAACATACGTGTGGATAACTCCCTCCTTCAAAATTTCATACCGTTCCTTGGGCCAGACTCTCCAAATACATGTTATTCGCCCTGTCTTCATCGACCTTGTTATCCTGTGTCTTTAAACTTTCGCCGAAGTTTGACAACAATTTGCTACTTGTTTTTACTGACAATCTTGCAAACACATCCCCTTCCGGGACGCACCCTATGGATAAAAGACAAGGCTTTTCCCTTTTCTTTTGCAACATGTTTCAAGTGGTTGCCCTAACAGATAGGAAAATGAAAAGCGGTATGTTTATGTTGAATAATTTACACGCAGAGGAAAAACGCATTAGGTAAACTGACCTGCAAGGCTTTCGCCTGTTGACGAACCTTCCGCCATTGCTGGAAGTATGCCGCAACTGCCGAAATTTTTCTCCAAGAGAGGCTGTTATACCCACTTCTAAGCCCATTTTCCTGCCGTTTAGAATTACGCGGGCCGCGCGACTTGAGGTGCAGCTGCTTAAAGCCAGGGAAAATCTGGATGACCCTTGAGTTTGCCGTGTAACATTCTTGAGGTTAGGGCGATGTTAACCTTAACATTGTAGGTCATGGCAATGGCATGTGTGCAAGATCTGTATTTCTAATGTTACTAAGTGAGCCGCAGTAGAACACGCGGAAGTGATGAGTTGAAGAATGGAACATTTTGCTATCAAGAGAAATGTCTTTTTTTTCCCTTCATACTGGCCAAGCGGTATCCCATTGCCTGTAGTGTTACCTTTTACATCAGCTATCATAACCTATCAATAAAAAAAATTAAACTTTAACTTTAATTTCGTTAACAATCATGTTGTTCATTCTTATAACACAAGACGTTACAATGATCTTCGATTTCCCCTACTAACTAAAAAAGCTGCTAAAAATGATACGCTTAAAATTCACAATGTCAGGTGTATTTCTGATGTCTTTGTCTAAATTATTCCCATCTGTCAGAAAGTGATAACACACTCTCTGCTTACCCCAATTTTTGGTTGCAAGGGGGTAGTCTAGGTATGTCTATATTTCTTGTGTTATAACTAGGTATACCTATGGATAGAGTGCCAACGAGCAAATCATGCGTATTTTATCTGAGGAAGAAAATTTCTTTTTTTTTCCTATTTGACCGTTTCCTGGGCCCTTCCTGTTGCAAGGATTATTTTCTTGAAAAGGTGTTATGCATGTAATTACTTTATGAGGTTCCGAAGGAGAGTCAGTTCTCAGATTCTGTCTGGTGGCTCTACAAACCTACTAGGTAAAAGTGTGAAGTGTCTTGAAAGAATAAAATCAGCTTTGCAGAGGAAGCGATCTGGAATATTATTAAGTCCAGCTACAAATCTACTGACGGTTCGGTTTCACATTGTAGATAAATATTTGCAGAGTTTAATCATTTAAACCTCCTTTCAAATTTCCCGAGGCTTTTTGTTACCCGATTGAAAGTTAGAATGATTCGCTGCGCTATTTGAAATGTTTCCTAGGACATGAGATGTACGGTACGTCGGTATTTTGTTTCATTTCTTTATAACCTCGGCCAGGTTTCGAAAAAAAATGCTTTGTTTTCTTTTACTTTGTCGTTCACTTTAGGCGTGTAATTCGTTTTTATTCTCATTTTTTTGGTTTGCTGGTGAGATTTTTCCCCCAACACCAGGTTTTCCAACAGAAGCGACTGTATTCTTCGTGTCAAGCTTTCCATATCTCCTCGTGTAATCTGATCCTTTTTAGTGGTGAGAATTTTGCTTGTTGCACATGGAACACTTTTGCTGTTTTACAAACTTCTCTTCGTTAAAACTTAACATTATGGCCCCTAAAATTAATACAGTATATCAAGTGATCATGTTTCTTGACTACGTGGCCAGGTTTGACAAATAAATTTAGGTAAATAAACACAGGAAGTCGCGACGGCGGGAGTTGTGTGAAATTTTGTATTTAAAAAGCTTGCCACATTCAACTTTAGCCCGTGCGACAGGTACTGCCTTTTGATTGGTTGACAAGTGACCACTTGGTCTCAGGGGAATCTACATTACATCAGGTTACACTTTTTTCAGCTCGATCGAGAATTTTCCTCCCTCTCAACCCAGTCTTGCGCGGCTCTATTCTGCTGCCGCCTCGCCATCCGAGCGTCTTCGCACGGATGGCTCGTTGGCAAATTATAAACGTCCCTGTTCGCTAGTTAAATCCATTAATACACTTGTAGACATATATACAGCGATGATAAAATCTACGTTTTTCTAGGTTGAGCCACTTTCAAGTTATGAGTGCATCAGTAGCTGACGAATAAATTGGCCTGTTAAGGACAAATTTCGCGGCCTTGTTCTGCAAAACTGCAGGTCATTCAGAAGAGTCACATTGTTCTTGTCACCCCACACTAAATGAGCATAATCAAAAACTGGCAAAACAAGACTGTTATAGAAAAGTTGGCGAACGGTTAAGGGTAAAAAATGCTTGATCCTAAGTAAAAAGGCTGAGCCGTTGATTAACTTCAGAAATTATATACTCTACATGATCTTAGCCTGCGTAGCAGGCGTCGAAACGGGTGGGTAGGGAGAGAGGGTAAGGGACGCCTACTGTAAGAACCCCCTTTTGTTTATTTCTGAGCACGCTGGCGTACGCAAATTGCTGATTGGCTGAGCCGTAATGAGTAACTTATTGGCGTGTATCCTGGCGTGTATAATAGTGAGAGACAAAAATGATGCAGGCATCAAGGAAATGTTTCCTACTGGCTACTTGGGAAGATCAAATTACTCCAATCATGTATCAACTTCACGTTAAAACCCGAATTAGAAACAACTGTAATGGCTTGTTTAGCAGGCAGAGATGCTCAGGAGGTTTTGTGTACTGGATTTGTCCAAACACCGAGCGGCAGGTTAAGGCGATTGCGATTCTTACCAGACATCTGCTAGGCCGATATTCACAAGACCGCCAATATATACGTCTTGAATGAACTCCTAAATGGTTTGTAAAAAGAAAACTGAAGCTTTGGTAAAACTATCCGTTAAGCTTTCTAACAGTTGTTTTTAATTCGCCTTTCATTATTCGCTTCTCAGGGTGTAGCCTCCCACGCAGACGTTCTGAGGGGTTCGTCGCGCGTGAACGAACGCGTGACGAACCCCTCGCCCCCCCTGCCCGCAGTCTATGTTTTTCGTCCAGATCGATGGGCATATCGTACTTGATGCGCATGGTAGCCAGTGAGGGTCAGTAAGCTGCTCGGGTTAGTGCCATCCGTAATTCAGGAAAGCCAAATCACTGCTCAGCAGCTTACTGACTTAGGAGATCTATACAAAGATGATCTGCCTTCGCCACAGCTCTTCTTTGCCGAATTTGAGCGTTGGAAGATGTAGGTGCAAGCTGGGATAATTACCGCTGATTCATGCGCAGCGTCCTTGAAAGCATGTGATTCTGATGATTTCCCGAACCTGTACATTCTTTTCAAGATTGCGGCTACTCTTCCCGTGACATCGTGCGAGTGCGAGCGTTCAATCAGCACAATGAGAATTCTAAACAATTACATGAGATGTACCATGGGCGAGAGTAGGCTTTCCTCACTGGCTATCATGCATTTCAAGTACGAACAGAGCGCACCTCGGGGACCGGGGGGCTTGAGCTTTTGCTCCGAGATACCTTGCAGCACACGACGAGTTTTGTAAAACGTCTCGTGTAAGTACCCGGTATGTATCACTATGTATGAATGTTCCGAGTCAAACGGAAATATTGTTGTTATGACTAAAACTACCTGTTCTTTTAGACTTGATCGAGTTTGAAATATTCACGTGGAGACTACTGAAAATAGCATTTCCAGTATTCTAGATTTCAAAATTTTCTGGGGGAGCACTGAATTGCACCTAGAAACCTCCTAGAGGCTCGGCGCTCGCAGTATTTCCCACTGTTAAGAAATGTTCGTATCAGTATGAACAAGAGAGAATGATCAGCTCATTCTCTCTTGGTATGAACACCCCTTCTCAAACCCCAGCTACGCACCTGCGGTAAGTCTATTTTCTGCCTGTTTGTATACAATGTGGATGTCAGTATGAACACAAGCAAAAGCAAGAGGCCAATATTCAGCCATTTTGACCGTTTGTACTTGCTCTATAAGAAGATATTATACGGTGAAGAAGCAAGATGCATTCTATTTTTTTTCCGTTCTGTTTTTTTCTGCGAGACCAAGGGAGGAAATCCTGAGCGAGCATGATAAGCCTATTTTGTCCGCTTCGGTAGCCAATCAGAACGCAGTATTCGCTTTATCTTTCCCATTTAAATTTCAAAGTTTAACTAGGCAAGAATTGGTATCGTTAACCCGCGATCAGGCGTTGTTGCTTTTCTTCTTTCCTCTTTTTTTTGGAGAGGGGCGGGGGGGGAGGGAAAAGGTGTGAAAAATGTCTCCCGAGAGACATGACAGCAAAACAGGTGAGGGTACGACCTCGGGCCAGTATTACGCATTCCTACAAGACAAGATTACAGTAAAAAATAATAGGTCAAAAGCTCTATTGTCTATACGGAGAGGACTATTTTACGATGGTTTCCATTTCAGAAGAGATATATACAGAAAAATGATTGTCTGCTAGTTACAATTTACATGAGGTACTGTACATGTGTTGTGTTGTGGCCAGCTCCTTAGTGACAGAAACAACGAACAGTCAAATCAAATTCATTGATAGAGCTGGCGTAAGCGTAGCAGAGTTAATGATAGAAACTGCTACAGGGCTATCACAGAAGCGTAATGCAGAGTTATCTGAGCTTACAGAGAGGCAGAAAGGTGTCGAGTGTTAGAAACGGAAGCTAATTGAAAAAAGCTTAGGAGAAATCCCGCTTCCTACAAAAAAGTCAAGATTGACTGCCTCGCTACCAACGTCGGCAGTGAAAGTGAAGAAGAAATTCAACGTTGGGAACACTATTACAACAACCTAACAGCGGTGGTGATGAGGTAAACCGAGAAGACTGTAATTTACGGATGCTTTACCTGATCGGAATGTATATGAGTGCATCCAGAATGGTGATTTCTGTTCACATTGGTTTTTAGTTGGCCTAGTTTCTTTTATTCTAAATGTTATTGTCAGTATTTCCATTTCTGGACTCACAGAAGTGTCAGTACTGAGTTTTGGACTCGAACCTGTCGATATTGTAAACCATTGTTGAATTAAAAAGAATTTAAGATCGCTATTGTTATTAATCTTATATGTAGAGGAGTTCATCGTTATTGAGATGATGTTATGATCCCAGAAAAAAAAACAACGCTATTTTGACTTTCTAAAGTAAATAATGGAATCGCCTGAAAAAACAGACGACATTTCGCGACGCCACCAACGGCTACCTCGCGAAATGACGTCCGACCCGAGCGTAGAAATTCTATACTGATTGCGCGTCACTATCAAGATCTGGGTACTGATTCTGATTGGTCGTGCTGCGTGTGAAATTTGCTTCAACCAATCAGAAGCACTACCCAGATATGGGTAGTGAGGCGTCATCAGTATGGCATTTCTGCGCTCGTTTCTCAGACGTCATTTCGCGGGGAAACCGTTGGTGGAGTCGCGAAATGTCTGTTTTTATTCAGACGAATGATGGACCTACTTAAAGTTTGAAAGATATCTTTGAAACCAAAAAAGAGTCTTTCTTTTGTTGGCCTTATAATCTTGGCAATGCAACATATTATGAATAAGTATTTAAGCAATAGACCACACTTTCTATGGGTTTACCGGCGTGATAACCCACGCGGGATGTTGGGAGAACACGAGAAAAAGCTTGTAAATCACGAGCCGAAGGCGAGTGATTTACAAGCTTTTCGAGTGTTCTCCCAACATCCCGCGTGGGTTATCACGCCGGTAAACCCATAGAAAGTGTGGTCTATTGCTTTTATAAAATAACTTTTAGTAGAATGGAGTCTTTTCGGTAAAAAATATGGTTTTAGTACCGTGATCAAGTCACGTCTTCTCTCTAAAGTCATCGTAAGCCAATCATGACTCACGATTTAATAGCGTTGAACTTTCTTAAAACTCAGTTCACTAAAACAACAAACAGCAGCACTTCAAAACACGAGTTTTTGCACTCATTACATGATAACTTATGAAAGCTGTTTTACAGGAAAAGTCAACATTTATTCAAGCGAACGTACAATGAAAAAATACGTTCATGGTTTGTTTACTACCGAAGTAGAAATTAATTGAACATCAGACTGTACGCCGCTGTATTTTGTTGAGCCGATCAGTAAGAATTTTGTGCTTACAGACGGAACTGGCAGCTATTGTAATGGAGGACTTCATTCACATTTTACAAGCCGCAGTGGTTTCAGATCTGTTTTCTGGACTTTATTATGATTAAGAAATGCTGCGGTAACGACGTGGCTGCATTTGCGAAGTTGTCGCATGTAACTTTCATATGCACGTACAGCGACCGATGGAAATATGTCAGTGGTGGAGAAACGTTTCTTTGCCGTAGCCACATATTGTCGTTAATATTTGTCGATTTGTAAAGTCAGGTGGTTTGAGGTAGGTTATGGCATCCATATCACCGAATAATTTGTGCAAATGTTGGAAAAAACCAGCCCGAAACTCTGACATCTTTCATCATCGTTGGCAGCTTGTTTACAACCCACAGCGGCCGATTTTGTACCATATCTTGATCAGAGATCTCTTTTTGGAACAATTTCTTTCATTAAGGAATTTAATTTTGACGTAAAATAGATCAAGAATGCTAAAACTATCCGTTTTGTTGCTGGTTGGCACATGGTCAAGTTTTCCTGGAGACTTTCTACACCAGAAATTCACACAGTTGTTGCCTTTCTCAGCGATTTGGCATCGTCGTGAAATGTAAACTGCTTTCCAGCTTTGTACTTTATTACTTCTAAAGCTATGGCGTTAATAAAATGTGGAAACCAACGCTTTTGATATTAAGAAGGGCTGGGTAAGTAACTTGTTCTTTTTTTAGCCTTTCTAAAATCATTGTTTGCAGATCAATAGCCGGTTTTGTTTATGGCGCGTGGTCCGGATGCCTTTTTCTATGGGTTTACCGGTATAATAAACCATAGGTTTTTGACCAATCAGATCACGCGTACTATCTCAGTTATTTTATAAATCTCAAGAGACTCTGTAAAATACAGAACCTTGCGTTGGGCCTGTAATTTACTACTGATCCTATATTTTTGCTGTTTTGGTGGGTTTTGTCCTATGTTTTCAGGTCGTCAAGTCCTATATTCCCATATTTTTGGACCCCTAAAGCGCTTCAAAGACCTAAATTCCCGATCCTCGCCTCATGCTTGCCATTCCTAATCCAGTTTAATCCATGGGTTATCATTCCCATTTGCTGCTTCAATAATATTGCTTGCCTCATCATTCAAAATCGTTGTCACACTGTCGGCGATTTCGTATGATTATGCAGGAGTTCGGTATGATTAGAAAGAGATTAGGTAGGTTATTTGCACGATGGCGTCATTTTACTACTAGTACTACCAGAATCTTTCAGGGTTTTTCTTTCCTGTGAAAATTAGGGCTTTTGTTATTCTATCATTACTGGGAAAAAACGAAGTGGATTCTGGTCTTAGTAGTTAAAGTCAGTAGACTAGTAAAAGTCACGAAACGTCGGTAGTCTTAATAGTAAGTACTTAATCGTACAAATGGCCTATTGGATGAGGTTTTGTGACATCCGTAATGATCAAGGTTGAGGTAAAAGGTGACCGAGAACTTGATAGTAGTGTAGTAGGGATGTTTTACTTCTTTTTTTGCAGAGGAATACATAAACGCCAGCGACGTCATAGCCTTTTTGTCTTTTCCTCACGAATTAGTTGCCGATAAGTCTCATTAAGATAAGGTCATCATGGTCATGATTACTCCCTATTTTATAAAGAAAAAAAGGCTATGACGTCATCGACGTTAATGTGTTCCTTCGCAAATTTGCGAAGATTTGTTATGATTAGAAAGCCCCGAATGCGATTGGTACGATGACTACAAGATTTGCACTGTATGCAATTTAGATCCCTGAGGAGAGAAATTACATGGGAGAGGTCTTTCGTTGATGACGCGTTTGTGTAGAGGTCACACAAAAGCGGCAAGAAATGGAGAATCACGTTATATTCTCACAGCAAACCAAAGACAAAAATAGTAAAGATGAAGTGGGGGTTGAAATAAAGACATTTGACTGAAAATTTGTGTGTATAAAGGCTATTGGATTAGGCCATTTCCGAGTTGCTCTACGCCTCAGCTTCGAAGCGAGGCTATATGTGAAACCATTGATACGAAAATGTGTTTTATGCTCACGCAAAAGAAACTCATCCTCACAAGGAAGGGTTTTTCACTTGGCCTACAACTATGTACAATTTGCGCGCAAAGAATCAGCAAACCGGTACCAGGACCATTGCTTTCCTGCACAGGGGCGAATCTAGGGGAAGGGTGCAGGGGGTGCGCAAACCCCCTGAGATGACCCGCAGCTTTCTAATACAACTTTGTGGTTTATTGGTGTTGAGGTAAAATATAAAATGAGGTTGAAGAATTTCTGTTAAACACCGTAAAAATGGTCGTTAAAATGGTAGTTCCTTAGAGGTGCACCCCCTCCTAAGTAAAATCTTGGATCCGCCCCTGCTGCAATGGTCAACTGTAACTGTTTGCTGATTTTTTAAAATCAGTAAACAGTTACAACGCACCAACATGCGTTGTAACGCACCAGTTACAACGCATTTAATCAAAGAAAGACTATCGTCAACTCGTGGGTACGTTGTTTAGAAAATAATCAATTAGTTATCACCTCTGGTTTTCCCACAGTGAATTTTAGAAAATGGTAGAAATTCACTTTAGTAACAGTTATTTAAGTATATATTTAAAAACAAAACAAAAAAAACAGCAAAACAAATAAGCAAACAAGACAAAACAAAAAAGAAAAAAGAAGGAAGAAGGGAAAAAGAAGGTCATTAGCGGGATTTGAACCCAGTACCATCGGTTTGACCCGACCTCACATAGCCACTACGCCATTGAGGATGGTCACGTGATTTGGCGAAAAGTCTCAAATTTAATGCCTTTTTCATGGAACTTCCGCCGGCAAACGACCGGGGCAAACGATCGAGCCATAAAAACTGCTTGAAGCAATGGGATGAAATTAAGGCTAATTGAAACCAGGGTACTGACAACTAAACGCATTTCATACAAAGCCGACACAACTCCTCGGCGAAGTAGGACGCAAAACATTAGCTTATGTTTTCTTATCTCGATTTCCGCTGTTATTTTAAAAAGGTAATGCTCAAACTCACATCCATTTTCCCCCCGTGATCTTGGGGAGTCCTTAAGAAGAAAATACCATACATTTCACCAGTCCGTATTTTATACCCAGTCCGCAGTCCGTAGTCCGCAGTCCGTGTTTTATACTGACCGCCAGAAATTCATTCATACACATAACCTACTACAGTGCTACAAGGTGGGAGATCAAGCCAGCGTCGAAGTTGAAGGAGTCGAAGAGCAAATGCTCATCTTCTTGTCAAGTTTAACGCCTGGACGGGTCAAAGGCTTTTGAATCGTACTAATTTGAAAGATTCCTGCCTGTCTTAAATTTGGTAAGACCTCCATCCTAACCGTGCTGTAGCGCACGATGCACGCTCGCAGCGAGGAATTTGATGCCACCGAACTTCGGCGAGCGCGTCCTTCTTTGGAAACGATAGATCTTCGCGCTCTCGAGTTCGGACCCGATTAATTACGAAGTGCGTCTACTACGAGTGAGTGAGTGAGTGACTCGTTTGCATATCTCAGTCCCTGCAATAACTCGTGGTACGCTCGCGCGTACCCACGAGTTAAAAATGACATCGAGGTTGGTGAGTACCCCTTCTGATCTTTGGGCCTTTAAATAAGACCATAAGGTCCGCTCTATACTACTAATCATTCATGAAAATATTGAAGAAAAGGATCGATACCCAAGGAACCCGCTTTGTCCAAGAGACTTTTAGATAGATAATTCTGCATCAGAGCAACACCGTAAAAAAGCTTAACCAGGAGCAAACCATGAGTTACACAATCTAAAGCCATGTACAGATTTACGAATAACCACTTTCTTATTATCTAGACCGACGCTAGAACCCCCATTAGACACAAGAGTGTGCCCTCGCAACTATAATTCTTGCAAGATACAGATGTATTTCTCTTCAGTTATATAAACGTTTTAATAAACTTCAGAAACTTGTCTCCCACAAGTCATACCGAGTAGTACAGAACCAGGAGTAGATATCACAGTGCCCCTACCCACCTCCCCTATGCTGTTCCATCCTGTATTGTCTTGCATATTCCGCTTTTATCTCGTAAGGAAAACGCTACTAACAAGACAGACTTTGATTAAACTTTAAAAACTGCAGTCAGGTCAATAACAAGCAACGTCCAAAATCATTACTGTCATTTATATTCTTCATCATATTTCTGTTCATATAATTGTTACGTTCATTTACAGTTCTATAAATACCACTTAACGTTGATAATTTGTTAAATAAATTATAGCAAATTCAATTTAAATGCATAATTTTCGGCTTCGAAGTATCTTAAAGGCCATACAATATTTGTTAATAAATATCTGTACAACAGAACATAAATAATATGTTTTCGTACCTACAAATAGGGCAAACTCAAAAATAAACTAAGGTACGTAATGAATAAATAAAGCAATTTATAAAATATTTACATGAAGTGATTATACGAATATTCCATTTATTTATCACTTCATCTTCATATTTCCAGGGTATATTACGCAATTAAATGACCAGCTCCCAGATACCTTGCTAGCTTAATTGGTTAGACCGCCCGCTCACCGGTATCGCAAAGCCGGGTCAGGGTTCGAATACCGGCTTTGTTTTCGCAACTACACAAATTGAGTCTTTCACTGTAATGATCCTCTTTACATTTAGACAGACCTATTTCGATATATCAAAATTCATACTTGGCTCTGAGGGATGGAGGAATAAAAAATTACTTCTTTCCTTTTATTTCCTCGAGCCTCGGTGCCAAGTCTGAATATTAACATACCGAAATTGGTCTATTGCGATATTACATAAATACTTCATCACTATCGTTAAACAAATAAATATTAACAGGTTTGTTTCAATAACAGAAGCCATCCAACCCACTCGTGGTTTCTGACATAAAATGACTGACCCATTTTAGATGAATATTTCATTTTCAGCTGATTGAGTGAAACAAAGGTTTTGACGTTTCTGTCTTATAGCGCCACAGCAAAAGTCAAATAGATCTATTCTGGATTTATACAGTTCGCACAAAAGCTTCAAGATTATCTGTTATCGCAATTGGCATAACCCTAAGGTTGTCAGGCTGTTTTCCTTAGGACTGCTTCTGTAGCTAAAAAAATTTAAAGAAAGTTGATAGTATTACAAGGAGGAATAAGTTTTGGAATTGTTCAACGGACTGCTGGCGCTAGAATACACCAACCTTCTGTTGGTAATTAATAAATTCTATGAAGAAACATAAAAATGACAAAAATTAAATTCTTACAAAATACAACTCGCGTGTCGAATTTGTGTACGACAACCTATTGAAAGAAAATATGACTAACAAAAATTAAAAATGGGCAATCACTATTTTGTCATGACGGGTATATTACACAAGCAATATAAATTATATGTATATTATACAATGTATATGCAAGTGTTCCAGTAATCTGGTAAATTGCTTACAATTACAAAAAAGCAGATTATCAATGTTTAGAGCACAGGCCCTATTTTCGACTATTTTACTCACTGTATATTCGTTTTCTTAGAGGAGGCTAGCTTAAGCTTAAGGCCAGTCACTGTTGCAGGCTTTACTGCAATACCCTCCACTTTTTCTTTATAAACTTTCCTTTTTGTCTCTTCATAAATCTGTTTCGCAATTAACTGCTGTTCTTTTCTCCAGAACACAAGGAAGTCAGAACTAAACCTCGCCCAGAGCTCAAAGAATTCTTGTGGTGGAACACATGAAGCAGAGGGTTTACCACTGAAGAACTGCCAAAGACAAATGTATCTGACAAGTAAAAGGTGACTTGTTAGAATACTAGTAAATAATGCTTCTAAGGCTATGTTGACACTATACTTGAGAGCTCTAACCATACCAGATAGGGCTTCTGTTCACACATAACAACGGTGATTTTGATGTGATTCTTGAAACGGAGCAAAGTACTGGGGCCCGTTTCTCGAAAGTCCCGATAATTAACGGGCCCGGTAAGCTGTTGCCGTTTACATTAAAGATCGAGGTTTCAGTACTTTTGCATCTAACATGATAAGACTATCAGTTAATGAAACAAAATGGAGTAGTTTGCTAGCCTGGACCCGCGCTCTTATTCTTTATATTTCGATTTGAATATTTGATTTCGGGCCCGAAAACTTACCGGGACTTTTGAGAAACGGGCCCCTGATCTCTAAAGTGTAGAGTCACATATTTGACTCCAGACCATCCTAACATGCAGCTAACATGTAGCTAATTTAACATTATTGTACTGTGCCAGGTAACATGCCGGGTGTTTTGTTTGTGTTTAACTTCCTACCTTTTCTTACATTCCGTTAGCACTTGATCCTGCTCTGCTACCTCTGCCCGACTCTGCTCCACAAATGAATTCATCACATCATTAAAAGGCTGCTGCAGATGCTCCTCACTTTCTTTAAACACCTTGGAGAGTTTTCTTTCACAGATATCAAGTTCTTCCTTCAAGTGCTTAATTTCACCTTCTATGTCTTCAAATGTCACTTGAGATGCTGCTTTTAGGTCAGCTGGTTCTGGCAGTGGAAACTTACAACTTACAGTTCCTGCATTCTACAGGAGAGAAGAAAGGACGAAGCTTGTGAGCAAAAACACGTCATCGTAAATTAAATAAAAACTTTTTGAGCCAGTCCAATCTTGGTAGGAAAGTTCATGCAGTAGGTTCGTTTACTTGCCACTGTTCAGGAAATGCAAAGAGCGGACCTGGGAGACAGTGGAAACTGAGCCTACTCATGTGCAGTATTCCTTCCCATATAGAGCTCATCAGCTGCAGTGTATACAGTAGTTGACAACAAAAAAGTCATCGCTGCATTTTAATTGCTATTTTTAAACTTGACTGTGTAAAATTGTGAGGGTCATGAGCTGAGCAGTATTTACACTACTGTGAAGTGATTTTTGTACTCCTTTAAGAACTAAAGTGTACTGTGCTGTAAATCTGTAGTGTAATCTACTGTATTGCCTTGTATTTCATTGCACTACATGTACATTTCACTATGCCAATAACTTACCTTGTCAAACCTGTTAATATAGGTGGTGACAAGGTAATGCAATAGGTTGGATGAATTGTTTTTACATTTCACATCCTTAAGTTTGGGTAAAATATCCAGCTCAAAACCATCTGCTTGACCACGAGAAACATTTCCTCCATTCATGTAGTTTCCAAATGCAAGAACCAAGCCTAAAATACTGGTCACCTCTTTACTTGTCTTGAGCATCTGTTGGATAAGATCCGTAGTGTCACATTAAGCTTTTTTCAGAATTTTAACAATGTTGTAAGATAATAACTAACGCATCAGTGAGTCCTAAGAGAGCCTTGTTATGGGCAGCAGAGGTAGCTCCTATTCCTCAACTTGTACTATAACAAACAGGCCCCAGTTGTTTAAAAAGTGGACAACGTTAACCACTGGATAAATCTCTATCTGGTGGATAGCGCAATTGGTTTCTCTAATTTTTATCCGCTGGATAGTGCTAACTAACGTTTGAACAACCGGGGCCAGATAAGTAAAGTGTAGCCTCAGGTCACCAGCACTGATCAACAGCACTGCGCTAACAATGAAACCAGGGCCACAGCCAGACTTCAGAACAGCCAGACTTGAGAACAAGATGAGGCAAGTTTTGAGCGCCAAAGGCGCGAGCTGCTGCTAGGGGTCTGGGGCATGCCCCCCCACCCCAGAAAATTTTGAAATATAGAGGCTCAGAAATGCTCTTGTAAACATTTTCTGAGGCATTTTTCTGCAGAAAAGTCATTCTTGGGCAAGTGTAGAACTTCACTTTTTTATCGCTTAGAGATACTGGTGCCAAGTTAACGACCATCTGCATTTTAAAGCATTCAAATGTTGTAGCACGTATTATAACAATAAAATGAATCCACGAGAGTAGCCAACGTTTATGGATTTTATACTGTAAATAATTAGGAGAAGTCTTAGGTACCACTTTTTTTGAAGTTCGTTCTTAGATGATATACAGCATCACGCTCACTTATCAATTATCTGTTTCAATACACTCTTGCTTATGTTCTTCAACTTTGAGACAGTCATGTCATAATATTGTCATCTCTTATACTTGTAAGACTAAGAAGTCACTAACTTTCACGATTAAGAGTAGTAACGGCTTCTCCCTTAACAGTTGGAAAAGTGAAAAATTTCCCTTCCCTCTCTAAGCCACAGCAACCTTATTGCCATCACAACCCACATCCACGGTAATTTGAATCAATTTGACATGAAGACAGCTTTGACATAATAATTGACATAATTGTTTAACTTGAGTTCAGTAATGAACATGCCATTAAAAACTCGGTTACCTCACAAATCAATCTGAAATTAGTGAGTTTCCGCCCCATTTCTGACAGTGAATCTGTTACTGTTGTTCTCAACATCATGCAAAACAGTCGTTCTTCATAGCAGCTAATTGTTGACAAGTCCTTGAAGAACTGTTCTGGTCTGTCAAGTACCGCATCACAATTTTTCTCACAGAAAGAAGAAATTGTACGAAGTTCCTCTTCTGTTGGCCTCTATAATAAAATAAGCAAAGAGTTCTTATGAACTTTGATCCACTGGAATAGTATATAATATCCTCATACATAAGGAACTTCTTGGGAATGTTTTGAAACCAAAAGTCATGTGTTATCAGTTGTCTGGTAAGTGTAGTCCAGAAAGATACACTCATACTTCACCTACTTATGAAATAAGAGTCAACAAGTAGACATTGGTTTTATTTCTACACTAATAAACACCACCAAAAAAAGTAATTAGCCAAACCGAATCCCTGTCCAAGAGGTGAATAAATGTATAAAGCAGTTTGTCCCCAGTTTTCATTTTTGGTCTTTCCTTCATTTCATGCATTCTCCCAACATTTTTCCCGGCAGCAACAGGCCATGAATATCAATTTTAGCACTTTTTTAAGAGCCATTTTCTGAGAAAATCGAGAATCGCAAGACACTCGTCAAAAAATCGAATTTTTTATTATTTTGCCAAAACATCCCTTTTAGTGACCTTATTTAAGGAAAAATAGTTTTGGGTTCAAACGATTCATTTTAAAGGAGAAATTAAAAAAAGTTTGAAAAATCGATTTTATTCCTGTTTTTCGAACAAAACACGGCAGGATTCAATGGCAACTCCGAGAGAAGGGTGAACGCGTAAGAAACATTCCCTGACACTGAAACTTCACCGAATTATTATTTTGTTCTTACTCTTGAAAACCTTAAAAGAAAATTTGAAAAACAATGTCTTATATTTTTATAATCGACAAGTCTAAAGAGGTCATATTTGTGACGTTAGACATGCTAGAAAACAAAGGCCAACTTTGACCATTAAAAAAGGCCTCTGGTATATGCCGCTTGACCATAAAATCAATATAAAATGGAACCTTGGCTTTTGTACTAACTTACTGGAAAGTTTTAGCTCTGGAAATCAAATACCATCCTGACACCAAAGCAAGCGGTGAGAGCAATTGAATGGGGAAATTTATGCAAATTAGACAGCTTGCGGACGGTTGTCAAACTAAAAGAAAGGTTTTACATGAAAGGATTACTCACCATTGCTTGTAACACGTTTTTACGGCAAGGAAAGTTATTTCCAACTTCTGTTGCGTCGTTTTGAGTCACAAAATCGATAATTTTAAGCCAAAAGGTCAAAAAGACAAACGTACGTTTGCTCAGCGACTGCGCCAGAATCCGGCCGTGAATCGAAATAAAGTCACAACACGTCACTGCGGTCCTTTAGAAGCAAGAGTTGCAAGAGTTTTTACTTCAGTCAGCGGGCCGAATGACTGAAAATTCATCGCAAACTAATGAATCGATTTTGAAAACCTTTCATCACTTCAATCGTTCGTCGGCTGATAATAAACATCGCACAAGATCGTATGACCTTTGGCGTGTGACCGGAAATCGGTCACACGCTTAAGTCACGTTAGCATACTGTCACGAATTTAATACGATTTTTCACGTTTGCTTGCGACAAAAAATAGACTCATCGAAATAAAATCAGGCCTGCTTTATTTGTTTTTTTTTTTTTCAAATTTCTTTTATAGCCAGCAGAACTTGTTCCCCATGCATCGCGCGTGTCTCGCGCCCCCAGTCCGCTTCGCAGTGCTAGCGTGAAAAGCGCAAAAAACTGAAATTGACTCCTGTTCTGCAGTTGATTACTTTTATAGACACCTTCTAGGTATTGACAGGCTGTGAAAACAAAGTATTTTTTTTATTATTATTTTTTGAAGTGCTACATCATTTTCCTATAAATTTCAAACGTGATTGCTAAAAGACTGTTTGGAACCCAAGGATGGAGAAAAGCTGTGCAGGAGAGAAGGTCAACCTCCTAGCCGAGCCAACTTTTGCGAGCGTTTATATGAGGAAAAAACTGAGCACTTTGTCCGAGTCAACAGTGCTTGCGCATGCTGTCTTTGTGTAGCCTTGACCATGTTGTCCCAGCTAGCTGGGCGAGCCAAAGTGGAGAAATATTAGCCGGGCTAGAAGGGTAAGGCCACCACTACCGGCTCAGTGGAGGGCTGACTTCCGGAAGCCCTCAACCCCGCCCACTACTGGTAGTAAGGCGTCTATCCGAACCAACCTTTTGTTTCTCATGTAAATGGTTTACCAAGTTTTGTAAGGAAATGGAGGAAAAGTTGGCTCGCCCAGGGTAGCTTGGGAGGTGAGTACATGGAGGTTCGACTGTGTTAGGTCTATTATAGTATAAGCCACCATCACCTCACTGTGAGTGACGAGAGCCAGGAAAGTATAGTATACACTCCCTCAGGATACACAGTATCGTTGTTATCGTTGTTTTGAGGTCCCGATTAGCGAAATGGATCATTCAAGGGAGGTACTGAAGTCCCATAGTGAAATTTATAAGGTTTATGGGTTTTTAGTGCAAGGCGAAACACAATTCTTAGGGCCCTGTTGTTCAAACGTTGGATAGCGCTACCCACCGGAAATCACTCTCAAGCGAATAAGAAGAAGCAATTGCGTTACTTATTGGATATAGATTTATCCAGGGGAAAGCGTTAGTCCCGGGGGCGTTAGTCAACTTTTCAAACATACAGCCTCTCAGTCACTCTCCGCCGCAGACTTACCCTTGGCGACCAGGATAGGGGAATATAATACTCGACCTTCCTTGCATCATCGCGAGAGCCTATAGCCTTCACTTTCTTTTGGCTCGTCCTACAATCCTACCCAACGTTCGTGGGACAGGAAAGTCTGCGTGCGAGGCTTGGGAATCTAGGGAGACTATGGTAGCATGGTGCAAATAGCCGGGATGAGCTACTTTGTCCACACGAACCAAGAGGGTTGGGTCTGCTAGAAGAAATCAGGTGTAGCTTTCTGTGATAAGTAATATTCCAACAGTATAGGATCATAGTTTGAAGCCATTTCACAATCACTAGTTTCCGCGCACCTCTACCGGCGAGTTGTGGACAAAAGCAGCTGATAGCTGTATGCGAACCTTTTTTCCACAAAATGGTTTCTGGGTTTTCGTATTCGACAGTGTCACGTATTGATTTTTTTAATCTTAATGGAGGTCTTTTTTATTATGTACTGTCTATCTGACTGACTGTTTCTTTGTGTTTTTTTTTTTCTGGTAATAACAGGTTTCATAATTTGGTCGTAGTTGGGGTTATAGGCTCCTGATCGTGAGCAAATAGCGAAAAAATCAACAAGCAAAACCAAAGTAAACTATAGCGTTGAATCCGTTGGCCACGGAGAATTGGTATTATTCTGCAAGTTCTTTACTACAGCAAGAGAGTATACTCCCTTGACTATGGGACATTGGGCCGGGGGAACTTAGTATTTTGACCCGGCATAGTGGAGGAGGGGAGGGGAAGGGGGTACTCTGGCCAGATTCCAAGTCACGGGGATGATCGAAGTATGTTTTTTTCTTGGTTTGAAAATATTTTGAACAAATTAATTTTTTAGCTGTGGCTTTACTTAAGTATTCAAAATATTCGTTCTTTTTTGGTCTTAATTTTCGCTTCCACAGATCACTCACGACGCTTGGAATCCGAGGTACCCCTCCTGTTTAGTGCTTCGAAGGCAAAAAAGCTGTTTCAAAGTCTAGTAGGTAAATAAAGAAAAATAAATATGCATGGCTGTTTCTACTGCGATGAGAGGATTTCTTGTCAGAAAATGTGAAAACTGTATTAAAATTGCTGACAACAGCTACGAAACAGCTACGAAAATGCTACGAAAATGACAGCATGCTGACGTGACTAAAGCGTGTGACCAATTTCCGGTCACACGCCAAAGGTCATACGATCTTGTGCGATGTTTATTATCAGCCGACGAACGATTGAAGTGATGAAAGGTTTTCAAAATCGAAGTCATTAGTTTGCTCCTGTTTGCGATGAATTTTTATTCCTTTTGCCTCCTGACTGAAGTAAAAACTCTTGTAACTCTTGCTTCGACGTGTTGTGACTTTATTTCGAATCACGGCCGGATTCGGACGCAGTTGCTGAGCAGACGTACGTTTGTCTTTTGGCTAAAAATTATATATTTTGTGACTCAAAACGACGCAACAGAAGTTGGAAATAACTTTCCTTGCCGTAAAAACGTGTTACAAGCAATGGTGAGTAATCCTTTCATTTAAAACCTTTCTTTTAGTTTGACAACCGTCCGCAAGCCGTCTAATTTGCATAAATTTCCCAATTCAATTGCTCTCACCGCTTGCTTTGGTGTCAGGATGGTATTTGATTTCCAGAGCTAAAACTTTCCAGTAGGTTAGTACAAAAACCAAGGTTCCATTTTATATTGATTTTATGATCAAGTGGCATATACCAGAGGCCTTTTTTAATAGTCAAAGTTGGCCTTCATTTTCTAGCACGTCTAACGTCACAAATATGACCTCTTTACACTTGTCGATTATAAAAATGTAAAGCATTGTTTATCAAATTTTCTTTTAGGATTTTCAAGAGTAAGAACAAAATAATAATTCGGTGAAGTTTCAATGTCAGGGAATGTTTCTTACGCGTTCACCCTTCTCTCGAAGTTGCCATTGCATCCTGCCGTGTTTTGTGCGAAAAACGAGCATAAAATCGATTTTTCAAACTTTTCCTAATTTCTCCTTTAAAATGAATCGTTTGAACCCAAAACTATTTTTTCTCAAATTAGGTCACTAAAAGGGATGTTTTGGCAAAAGAAAAAAAAATTCCATTTTTTGACGAGTGTCGTGCGATTCTCGATTTTCTCAGATAATGGCTCTTAAGAATCATGGTCTGCCAAACAAGGAAAGAATGGTAATATAAACCAAAGTCAAATTCAGGGCTTAGGTGACATACTACTGGTCTAGGAAGCTCAATTTCATTCATTTATCTACTTACATGTATGAACAGTTTCAGCAGCCACAAATTAAGGCTTTGCTCACGGGCAACTAAAATTTGAAACAAGGAGCCTGCCCGGGCACCTAAAACTTATGATTCTTATGGCAATAGCCTCTATGCCTATGTCCAATGAAGGAATGACAGAATTTCCTGCTCCTTTTACACTTTTGAAAAGGTAAAACGTATGTTCGTCAACCGTAGGTAAAAAATTTCGGCTGATAGAAGTAAACAAAAAAGCATTTTTCTGGCAATTCGAAACTCAATTGGCTCCTAGAATTGTGGCTAGGGCTCCTAACTTTCTATTTTAGGAGTCCAAAGGGCTCCCAAAAAATTTTCTTAGGCAGCAGCATTGAATCAATTCATTTCACACGGGATATTTCTCGTTTCTTTCTTATAAAATTATGCTAGTTTAATTCATTTCATCACAAGAAATTGCCTGTTGCATTGATCAAAATAATGGAAAGTCCCCCAGATGATCACATTATGAAATGGGTTTAACTAGTCCCCATTACTTACAATTTCGAAGAGTGAGCTCAAAGTTTCTTGATCTAGAATAGATGTGTTAACATTATACAATGCATCTTTTATCTCATCCATTTCAACATGAAGACTTCTCAGGAATATTCCCACAGCCTGTGATCTCTTGTTGTCCAACAAATGGATAACTCTTTGTTTTCTTTTGTTCGAGGATGTGGAAGACAGAAGCTTCCCATCAGTTTTTCTCTCAACCTTTGCAAACATTTTGGCAAGGTCATTGCCATTGATTTCTGGCTCTTCAAGTGATGCCCAGACAGTTGAGCTACACTTTTTTTCTCCGTCACCCACTTGATTCAGTTGGATGCGTTTCCAAAAGAGTGGTTTCATGGGAGATGCTAAATTTATCAACCAGAAAAAATGAAACAAACATAATTAAAAACAACTAGGTAATATGCGGACCACCAGCAAGATTAACAGTATGGCTGGGTAAGTTAGGTGTTTGTGATTCAATCTTTAGTGAGGAGAAAAGGATGATATGAGTAAAATATCATGTAACTTCAATCATAACATTTAAATGAACTTTTTGTTGCTCTCTACCCACCAAGACTTCTTTCAAAATACTTTCACAACCTTCAAGGTTTTAGAAAAACAGGGTAGAAAGGCAAAAACAGAAAGAAGGGGAGAAAGTAAGAATGAAGGTCAGGGATTGACAGAAAAGCGTCATAATTTTGTTCGTAAAACTATCTGAATACCAAAGCTTAATAAAGAGAGCAAAGTCCTCAACTTGTAAACAGGGTGTTCTTTGTGGCTAGATAAAGCCCTGGCAACAATTTTTTAAACCTTCCTTCAAACAACATTTTTAGGCAAATCCTTCCAAGGAAAAAGGGGGCTTTATTCTTATAGCCATCATCTCTAACCCTAATCTATCCACAGTAAAAAAACCCACTTTCACTGAAAAATTAATAATAATTATAATAAATTAATAAACAGGGAGCAGATCTAAATGTGAAAAATAATTAAATAATTTACTTAGTACCTGGAGCGATGGGTTTTTTCCTGCAGACTGATAGTTTCCTTGCAACAGAAAGCTTTGAAAATGTTGGTATGGGAGGGGGAGGTGGAGGGGGAACAGGAGGAAGAGAGCAGGCTGACACTCCTAAGGGTGGTGGTGGAGGTACATGCATGGGAGGAGGAGGTGGTGGAGGAGGAGGAGGAGGGGGGGGGGAGGGGGAGAAACATCTGATGTAGGTTGCACAGGTGGTAAAACAGAAGAAACTTGATTCTTAGCATGGTTCTCAGTAGGGGTGGAAGTAACATGTGTGAGTGCAGGTTGTGATGGTGGACAAGGAAGTGGTGGTGGATGGTGCATGTATCTTGATAAAGAAGGGCTTGAGGGTGGTGTTCTGGTTACTGGCAGTCCAACACCAGGATACATTGTAGCACAGCTCCCAACAACTGACTGATTTCCTTGATCACACACAATAACAATACACGAGACCTAAGAAAAAAGAATTAACATATAACTCACCTTCTGAGTGTCAGATTTCAAGTGTAGTTTTACGTGACTTTTGATGACCTTTGCTGTAAACAAACCCCAAAGGTTCGGACATTCGTTCTCTGACACATACTGTACTAAGTACGTGCTAAATGTTATTTCCCATTCACTGTTTAAAACTCACAAATATCTAAGCAGAAGAATAAGAGCGATTTTAAGGCCAAGGGCATGGCAGAAGTGCAGGAACAAGGAGTGCTTGTAGTGGGAATTCCCGCCTCAACCGCTAAAATGGTTTTAATATTGGAACTAAACCTCAGAAGAAATAAAACCGGTGATGTGTGCAAATTTCATACATACATGATTCACATTTCAAAAATCATGATCACATGCGATCACCACTATTAATTTTCAATACATTTTCCCTAGATAGAAAAACATTTGTTGTTTGGCTTTTTGTTGTTTGACAATGTTGATGGTATTTATAACTTTTCAAGATCCATCTGCAGGAGTGCTATAAAACCATTCTTTCAACTGTAAAAAGGAGCACCTTTTCCAGTGTGTCTGCATCTTAAGTTGCAAAAATTCTTTCAACTGAAAAGGAGATTTCCATGCACTTGTTGAAACTTCATGTTCCAGCAAATGTTTTTTCTGTTCCACCACACCTGAGGCGGTTAAAGTCACTCCTGATCTTCTGCTTTGAAATTTTGAACCTTAAACTATTCGATTTTCAAACAGCAAAAGGGAAGGAAAATAATTATATAAGTTAATGAGAACTTGAAATAGTGACTCTAAGTTCAGATAAGTACAGTATGTGGCAGAGAATGGATGTCTGAACTTTCAGGGTGTGTTTACAGAAAAGGTCACATGAAACTACATGTGAAATCTTAGAAGCTCAGAAGGTGAATTAACAAAATGATACCAAGAATACAACCAAGTATTGTCAGCAGCAATCGAGATTAAAATACCAAGTTCACAAACTTTATGTATTCATTTCTTAAATTAAAAGACAAGAAGAGTGAGAAGAGGACTGTGCATTTTGCCTTCACAAGTTCAAGTTTGTTAAAAACACTTTGGATATATGTCATAATTAATCCTTGCCCGCAAAGTAGCCAACAGCTAATCAAGGCGGGAAGGAAAAGTAAAAAAAGTTACAATAATAGGGCTGAAAAATAACAATAAAGTTAAACAGATACATGAACATCAACATATTAAATTAACAAGACAGAGACTACATATATTTCAATATAGGTAAATGAAACAAGGTATGAAAGAAATTAACCTGAAAATTAAATGTTTACTTTTGAGTTGTTTGCTTTTCCAGGCATAATTATACATAATTTTAACCACACTCTACTTGCTCAAAGCGCATGTCAACTCGCTCAGAGTGCACAAATTCAAATTCAAATTCCACCCTGATGACACAAATCAATGTTTAAATGATAAATTTGGTAATCATAGAATTCTATACATAGATTTCCTTGAGTTTTTGTTTCTCCACAGAGGAAATTTTGTTCTTATTACAAGAACTGAATTACATGATAGACCTTAGCAAAACGACTAATATAATGTTAGCAAAGATATTAGGGAAGCAACTCATAAAATGACTTGAACAACTGACCTAACATTTTATTGAAACATTTAAGATGTTTGCGAAGCTTGTTGGCAGAACAACCAATATTATTTTAGATTGAGCCATCAGCTACTCCTCCATTTCTAGGCTAAATACTTAACTTTCAGGGTTGTCCCTTCCCCCTGTTTTTACCACTGACTTTCCAATGAAATGGCAAGGAAAATCATATTTCAGTTTAATACTATGTTCAGAGCTTTTTTCAATGGTTATGTCTGAAAACAGGGGTGCGAAGCAACCACAACAGTATGAACCACTACACAAATAGCAATCGACCATTAGTCTTCAGATAGCCTGAGAAAGCAGCTGAAATTTTGTGACGTCACCTCTGGTTTCCCTGCAAAAAGACATGTCACCACCCAGATCAGGGAGGTGCTTCTGATTGGTCGCGCCACAACGAAAATTTACTGCAACCAATCAGAAGCACTACCCGGATCTAGGAAGTGATGTTACAGATCAGAATTAAATTCAGGTTAAAATTTTTTAACCTTAGTTGATTCTCAATTTCCTTTGCCTCCTAGCCCAATTTCAAGAATAATCAGAGCTAGCAGAGAAAGGAAAAGATTTTAACCGGAAAATATTAATTTTGACTTGTAACAGTGACATGTCACCTGTATAGAATTTCTGCACTTGTTTCTCAGACATCATTTTGCTGGGAGACCAGTGGTGGTGTCACGAAATGTTGGCTGTTTTCACATGCTACTCTTCAGTTGGTAATTAAAGAGAAAAGGGGAGCTGTATGCAGTGTAAAATAGAACCAAAGTGTTTACCTGAGCTCCACAACTGCCACCCTGCAGAGAGAAAAAGAAAGTGGCCATGCATTGTAGAGAGGTGGCCGTTTAATAGAGGAGGCTCGACTGTATGATTACAAGCACTTAAAGCAAAAACGACCACCTATATCTATTGCGACTCGTATTAAGTATTCGTATAAAGTCAGTTTAGATAATTTCGGATCTAACTTTTATTGTAAAGTTTGTAAGTCTTGCACTGAAGGCTGTTATCTAATGTTCCGAAGGGAGAAAATAGGACAGGGTAAACAAAAAGATTTACGTTAATGGTGAGCTTATCAGCTTACCTGAATTTTCCAAAATTTACCGTTCCATTTTGTTCACATTATCGAGAACATCCTTCTTTTCACGTCCCTTCCGCCTTCGTCCCTCCCACCATTTTCCCGAAGCAGGGAGCTATTCATTTGAGAGCGGGGGGCATTCAAGTAAGCCAGCGGTTGCTCACAATATGAGGTAAGTATGTCGTGTTTCCTTACACACCACGAACGGTCCCCTTTATCCGCCCTAGTCCCCTGTGCTGGACTCCCCGCTCGGTTACATGCACGGGCGGGGTACTTCCTTATGAGAGGCTAATGGGGATGTACCGCTGGATGGGGTCGCATTTTCCATAGAGTTACTAGAATGGGGTCGCACATTTTCGGCTTTTTTAGGGTAAGACAGTTTTCATATTTACGGTTAGCAAACGTACCAGAATGTTTGTACCGCATATGAAAAGTAAAGTGTTCTTCATTCAAAGTAATAAATGAGTCAATTCATAAAAATAGAAAGTGACTAAGTTGGGATGGCGAAAATTACATATTTGCCCAAAAGTGACGGGGATGGGGTCTGTAATTGGCCACAGAATGTGTAGCAGCTCTGAGAGGCCAGCGGCACATGCCCCCGGGGGGCGGGGGGGGGACTCCCATATAAAACAGACGGGGATGCTCGTCGTCTCACTTAGGGGTGTAAATTTTGGATTTTGGTCTCGCTTAGGGTGTTCCGGGCAAAGCGCTAATATTTTAAGCCGTCAAAGTCTCGTTTAGGGTTCCGCGAAGAACTTAAGATTTATGACAATGCTTTTAAAAATTACTTTTAGATAAAAGCATTCGATGATTATGTCTTTACATCATTAGCACTCATTGCATGTCGTATTTCTGTGTTTTTAAGCGGTCCCTTTTAGGAGTCAAAATTTGCTTAAGCCACGCCCAGATTGGTCTCCTTTAGGGGTCACAAAAAGCTTGAGCCACGCCCAGATGGTCTCCTTTAGGGGTTAAATTCAAAATTTCCGACGAGCATCCCCGTCTGTTTCATATGGGAGTCCCCCCCCCGGGCACATGCCAAACAAAAATTAACCCAAGTAGCCCCCCCGGAGTTACATGTTGTTCACTGTTGTTCACTGCGTTCTCTGCAAGCTCGTAGGAAGTAAGGGTTTGCCTTTTTATTTGTGACAATTTTAAAAACGCCTGAGTAATGCAAAGCCTACTTTCAAACAATATGCAAAGTCTGTCGGTTCAATTGAAGGCGCCACGCAGCGCACCTTGACGTGAAATACAGTAATAATTTGTATTTTGTTCTCACGTGTTTTGGGTCGTTGGCTGGTTCCTCGTTTCAGTAACTGCGGCTGAAAGTTTCAGTCTCCGAATGAATACCTGACTTTGGGGTATATCCGTTCTTTTGCAGGGTACGAGCACTATAGCTTTGTTTTTCTAAGGATTTCTGAAATGTCCTAATGGCACTCTAGAATAGTTTTGAAGGGAAAACTTGATGCACAATTAAGATTCTCCTGGGACAAGGGGGAAGATTCCCCTGGGACAAGGCTCTTTGTGAGCATCAACACTCTAGAAACAAAACAAATGGGACAACTTCTTTGGGACGAGGCTCTGAGCATCAACACTCGGGAACAGGAGAAACAAAATAACCGGGAAGATGCCCTTGGGATGAGGCTGTTTAACCCTTTCACTGCCAATTGTGGCCAAAAAGGCAAATTGCACAAAAATTCCCTAATTTCATTTTG
>CALNXK010000276.1:390000-513434 GCA_942486035.1 Porites lobata
GGTGGGATCTTTCGTCGCTGTGTTTTGTTTTGTTTTGTTTTGTTTTTTTTCTTCCACGAGCGACGTCAACCATATTTGTTTGACTTATGAGAAGAAATACGTCATGCATAGAGAAGTAATATGCATCAGGAACCAATACTTAAAATGCAAATTTCGTCTTTCGTGTTTTGAATTTCTTGAAACAATAAACACTTCACTTGAGAACTTTCAACAATTCGAGCGCCTTCTTTCGTTCTTCCGTTCAAAGATCACAACACAGTTGAATATGGAATCATCATCTACTTCAACTAAGATAAGCTCATCACAAACGACGAGGCAAAAAGAAGACCTTTTTCCAATGGATTACTCCGTCGAGGAAACTTCTGTCGCGGCTGCCGCCTTGCTCATTATAATAATTGTATGTTTAATGGGAAATACTGTGATTTGCTACGTATTCTTTCGGAATAGACGAATGTGGACTGAGATGAACATGTTTTTGGTAAATCTTGCCATTGGAGACATCGCAATGAGTTTATTATCGATGACAACTGCATTGCAAACAGCTATCTCTGGGAAATGGAAATATGGTGTTGGACCTGTCTGTCAGCTCAACGCTTTCTTTAACTCGGTTTTATTCTGCAATACAGTATTTACTCACACTGCGATCTCAATAGACAGATTTTTTGCTGTGGTGAAACCAATGAGAAAGGTAATGACCAGGAAAAAAGCCTTGTCTACTATACTGGGGGTATGGGTACTATCGGTTGTTATATCACTAGGACCTCTGTTTGGCTGGGGCGAAAATGACTACAACGCATCCACTTTACAATGCGGATTTGACTTCCCAGAAAACACGAAAGAAAACTTGTATATATTATGCCTTGCATTTGTCGCCTTTCTGTTACCCATCGTAATAATGAGTTATGTGTATGTGAGAATGTATTTGGTCGTGCGACGTCATACAAAAAGATTATCGACAACAGTATTTGGCAATAGCCAGGAAGTTGCCATTAAAAAACAGCGGAGAACTGTCTTGACCTTTTTCCTTGCTTTGATGGTGTTTGTTATTTGCTGGACACCTTTTTTTGTGTTCATTGCAGTTGCTGTTTCAGTTCAATCTCGTGATGAATTACCACATGGTTTAGGAATAGCTGCTTACTGGTGTGGTTTTTTAAACTCGGCTGTAAATCCTTACTTGATTGGTCTGAGAAGTGAAAAATTCCACGAAGCCTTTAAACATTTATTTTGCTGTAATTTTAAGGCCGCAAGTCACGCGAATGAAGCAAGGTATTATTCAACTAATCAAACAATCAATACTGGAACTGCAAAACATGTCATAAAAGAACAGATCACTTCGCATCGAAATGGCCATGATTCCTTGGGCCATGTTAATTCCGCATTCGTAAACTTTAGCCTGCGCCATGATAATGATGATGAAACAGATTCCGCTCCTTTTCGACAACCAACAAAGGATGTTGTTATACAAAGATCAAGAAAACAAGGCCATCATAATGATGCGGTGGCTTATCCACATTTTATTCACATGGCTCATGGCAAATTGTGGAGCGAGGCTACTGTCTGATCTATCATGATTGTATACACTGAGGAGTGCAATCTGGCTGACCCTCGTGAAGCCTGCAAGAGTGGAATCTTGAGACATCACGTGGTGGACCACACCCTTTTCCCTATTTCCCGAGACCATTTGCTGATTACAATTGGCCCTTTACTTGGCCTAGCCTGCGTAGCAAGACTAGTTTCTACCCAAGTGATAGACTTGCCTACAAGTCGAGCTCACATTTGTTCAAGAGCACTAAGCCCGAGCTGTAGATTTTTTTTATGCGGCAAAAGAGAGCGAGATAGCGGAAATGAGAAGCGAAGGACTTTGAGAAAGTCTACCCAAGTAACTGCGCAAAAGTTGGCCTAGAGGGGCTACAACGTTTTCGTCGAACTCTCGCGACCTGGCTTTTGCTACGAAGGTAAGACTTGACAAGTGATTTACCGTAGAACAGGTCAGGACAGCGTCCAGAATGGATCGGGATGTGTAATGTCAGTTACTGATAATGTTAACCAGTAAAAAAGTCCATTTGCTGTAAAGCGGTAATAAGTGACAAATCCAAAACCTTTGTACAATACTGAATTGTTGTTGTTGTTGTTGTTTTTAACGAAGCTTAATAAGAGTTGACTGATCTGATGAATATTCGGAATCATGGGGGGAGAATGTGTTATCAGAATATAAGTGGCTCCGGGAGTGGGCAGGATGGAGCAATTACTGTGTTCTGATTGGCTGGCGGTTTGTTCCGAAAGTAAATATTTAAGTGTTTTGGCCGACATATATGCCTTATTGACCAAGCTTTATAGGTCAAGAGGACTGATTATTGGCCCCATTGGCATGAGAAAAATCTGGCCATTTAGATCCAGTAATCTTGAACTCAGGCTTGGTCAATAACTCATTCATCATTAGCCTGTAAGCAAGCTATCCGGGGCGCTCTGGCGGCGGCCGGAGGCGAGCTGACACCAGAGCGCCGCCTCGGCCGAGAGCTTGCTCGCAGGCGAAAAGATCACATATATTTCGCCTGGCCAACACCAATCTCCATCAGGTTTATTACAAAGAATTACGAACATAAACGTGAAAAGGTTCCATATAACGCATCTTCAGAAGAAGGACCGAAAGTATGGTGACCGGTAGCAGAGGAGGTCCCCTCGAGTTAACTCGTTGGTGGTAGGGGGAGGGGGGGAGGGAGTCGTCTACTAAGGGGGTCGAAGTGCATGCGCACCTCAGAAAATTTGAAAAGTCGATGTTCTGAAATGCCTTTATAACTATTATCCTTTAATTAATGATTTCTTCAAAATAGTAGTAAAGCGCGGAATATTTACTTAATACATTACTGCTATCAACAACATGTTGTGAAAGTCGAAAAGCTCCTTGAACTGAAATTTTACAGGTAAAAATTGGTAGTAAAAACTCTATTATCAGGTATTCTCCATGCGCACACTTGCAGAGTTCCCTTAGTAAGTTTTCTTCTTTTGATTTTTTGTCTGTTGTTCGTGCTCTTGATAAATGCTGTAAACTTGCTAGGAACAACAAGACCAAGCAGGTTTTTCTCAACTTATTTTGCCAAAAAAGAAATGTTGAAGAAATGTCCAATTTTTAACCTATGGACTAACGCCTTAGAAAAAATGCAAATTTTGTGCCTTTAATAAATCGACTTTCTTATTGTCTAGAAAGGGACGTTTTCTATCTAGAACGTCACTAAACACTTCCTCTCGGCCTATATTGCCTAAAAAGAAAAAAATAAAGAAATTTCACATTTTTTGACCAAAATAAAAGTCTGTTTTCTTTCCTTCGATGTTGTTATGGTGTAAAAAGTCTAGTTTTGTTTTCCTAGAACGTCACCAAACACTTTTTCTCGTCCCATGTTCCCCAAAAAGAAAGAATGAAGAAATTTTACGTTTTAAACCAAAACCATGCACTAACCCTTTTGGCAAAATGCAAATTTTGCTACTTTCTTAAATGGTTGCTTTTATAGTCTAGAAACGCTACCATAGCTTACTATCTTGAAGGCCACCAAACAGTATTGGTCGCCCTATTTTGCCTCAAAAGAAACGATGAAGAAATTTCACACACTTTTTTGGCTGACTTTGCTTTAAAAGAAAGGATGGAGAAATTTATCACTTTTAATCAAAACCATGGAATAACCTTCTGGAAAATGCAAATGTTGCGAATATTCTAAACTCGATGTTTTTATGATCTAGAAGGGCTAGTTTTCTTTCTAGAACGTCACAAACACTCCTTTTCGGCCTACTTTGCTTAAAAAGAAAGGACGAAGAAATTTCACATTTTTGACCAAAACTATAGACTAGCCCTAATTTCTTGCTGAAATTGATGCTCGTATTATCTAGAAAGGGCTATTTTCTATCTAGAACGTCACCAAACACGTTTTGCTTAAAACACTTTGGACCAGTGGGTGAGTTTAGCTACTGTTTTACAAAACCGCCGTTCTAGGCCATTTTTAGTTTGCCGAACGCTTTTGTGTTAACACCATAGATCGTGAACAATTTCATGAAAGCATATGGAGTTGACTAGAAAATCATTTGTCCTCTTAAAATAACCCACTGAAGAAGAGATCTGGAAGTCCAAAGATTTCCTAAACCGCGGTCAAACTTAGATTTCGTTTACATAACTGACCCTTTTTCTCGGCCTGTTCTGATTAAAAAGAAAAGAGGAATAAATGGCAAATTTTTTACTTAAACCATGGACTAACCCCTTTCGAAATACGCAAATTTTGCGAGTTTCTATAATCGATGTTCTTATAGTCTTGAAAGGTTCCTTTTCCATCTGGAATGTCACCAAACACTTTCTCTCGGCCTATTTTAACTAAAATGAAAGATGGACAATTTGCGACTTGTCTTATGAATGAATGTATTTATTTATTTCATTGATTTATTTACAATTTGATCATCAAATCTAGGGGAGGGAGGGGGGGAGGGGAGGTACTCCACAAGGTTTTATATGGGTAGGCTCTGCTCCTCAGGGGTCCAACACCCCCCTTACCTATTAGATACGACAATTTTGACAGAAAAGGTACTCCTTTCTCATACCTAATTTAGAACTTTGATCCCTTAAAATTTTACCCTTTCTTATACCTAAAGCCTGTAACAGGTATCCGTGGCCTTCCCATACCGGCCATTATAAGGAGTAACCCCGGGCATTAAATTAAGCTTTATTTCTTCTCAAAGTCAAATTTTACTTGTGTATTGTATTGTACCAAGTGGCACACACTTTGTATTAAGTTTTGTCTTAACATGCCAGACAATTTTTACTGTAAAACAGATAAACCATTATAAACGGTCCAATTTTTAGGGTATTATCATAATATCCCTTTTGAGCAGTAGGCATGCACAAGTTGTGCTGATGAATAATCAACATTTCTTCCCTTCGTTTCTAAGAAAGTTAAATCTTCATTTTGAATTGGTGAAGCACTCACCTCAGCACTTCATTGCCTGAATGGCCTTATAACAAAATTAAGGAAATTCAGCCTCCACACAAATAAATTAGTAATAAGCTGATTTTGACTAAAAGTCCTTAGCATGCCTCACAGATACAATCTAACCCTGATTTGCTGGGTCTGGTCTGCGAAGCAATACTAAGATCGCTGTTCTGGATCCTAACAGACTCAACAAATTAGTTTGTTTTGAATTTCTCTCCAGCCTGATTGGTCTATTGAACAATAGCTTTTCTAACCGGCTAATCATGCGTACTTAACCCTTGTTACACAGGTGGGGGCCCAAAAGAACAATTTTGCCACTGAGTGGCTTGCAGATGGACTTACCAGAGCCGGGGGAGGCGAGGTCTGGGACCGAGAAACGATGTTCTCACAACTTGCAAAGCGGTCACCCAGCGTGGTGGTCAGCGGATAATTACAGTATTTTTCCCACAGTAAATATTTTAGAAGCAAGAATTGAATCGAACCGGCACAGGAAATCAGAAATGCTTAAATTGAAAAAATTATATCATGCAACTTTGTTTTTCTTGCATATAGTATTTGTCTTTCGGTACTGAAATGCGGGGGAAACTAAAACGCAACCGTGCTAGATCTTAACCAACAACAACGCGCTCGATGGATCTATTTATAGGTTACATCGGTTTTGCCGGGCAAGGATAACTTGATGCTGATATAAAAAAATACTGGAGCAAGTGTCAAATTTCTCGGAAGCAAGTATATTCAAGAAAGCTTTATAAATATGAGCTTATTGCTCCACATATCATAACTGAATAAAAATTAACACTTCATAACATTTCACTTCGTTTATTTCGATCAGTCAACACCTTGAATCCAAAGTTAAAATTCAAAACGATCCTAAAACAAATCAAAACTACTACTGAAAGCTCTGTACCTTGAAGCGACTTTAACTTTCCTTAGGTTTGCAGCAAAACACTGCTCGATAGCTCAACTCTTCGGTGGCCTTTTCTTAGCAGCTATACGGAGCTAGCTATATGTTGCATATTCCAAACTCTGCAAAGGGAAATTGTTTAACAGAACAAGAAAACCACACACTATGTCTGAAAAGCGACATAAAATCAATAAATTTGCGAATTACCAAAATATAATAGTGAGAAACAGTCCCGCCTTTGACTGCCATGTTTTTGTTTTTTCTCAAGACCGTTGATCTATGGTTTTTGACGTAATGCGCATGATCAGTACACAAATCCGCTGGCAAGACCCTTGCTGATCTCTTTGCAAGTTGTGAGAACATCGTTTGGATTTCATTTAAGAGAATGTATGGGAAGTAGCTTGCCCCCCCCCCCTGCACCCAAGGTTTAGTTTCATCTATATGGTGCACTGAGGCCAAGGTAATTGATCAGATGACAAACTAATCAACTAGTGATAACCAGAGCACCATGCACACCATCTAGCATTTGAACATGTTTTAGCAAATATTGTAATTTGTGAATGCGCTGGAACCACATTATCAGTTATTATTCATGAAAAAAGATAGCTTATCAATATGTAGGAGAAACAAAATTTTTAGGGATCACAGTGTAGAAAAACAAAGAAAATTCAGTGCAAAAAAAAAATTCTAAAACTTTTTTTTAGTTTTATGAAAATTTCCTTTCTCTTCACCAATAAGAATAAAAAATTATTTCATTAATTAATATTATTACACTGGCTATCAGGAACAGTGTTCAAATTAACATTTTACTGTACAAACTTTGTGTTTAAATATTCTCTTCTGCAATCCCCCACATCCCACAGAAAAATCATGTAAATTAACAAAATAATTAATGTGACTCTTAATTTCTCTAATAAACATACTGTCCTGGAAATTTCATCATGTAGGACTCCTCACTGGGATTTGAAGACAAGCTCTGTGTTGACATACTCAATGCTCTTGATTGAAGTGGGGTGTTCAGGGCATCCAATACTGACAACATCTTTGAATTGAACTCTTGTGTTCTTGCACATGATTCACCTGCGATTTCCGAAAAACTTGATGCTAAACCAGTCTTTTCTTTCTTGTTTAAGGTCATCATTGACTTTTCTGAAACAATGTCTTTAAGCATTTGAAATGTTATTCTCTCCTTTGGGGTTAGGGAGTGTATCCCAGGTGAACTGGGAGGATTTCCATCAAGATCACTGTTAATATCTGATACCACAGATCTACCTTCCAGCCGGTGATTTAAAACATCCTTCAATGGCTGATGTTTGTAAGGTGCCTTTAGTGATCGGCCGTCAGATCCTACTTTATGAAGAACTTCTCTGACATTGGAAATGTCAAAAAGGAGATGCTTAGGGATGCTATGAGCTGAAAGAACAATATGATTGCCCATTAACCTCAGAGATCTTTCTGGAGTTAAAAAGTCTGCTTCTTTTTCTCTCAGCTGGATTATGTGTGAAACATAATCTTTGAAGGCTTGAATTCCGGTAAGGAGGGCAACTAGGTGGAGATACCCTGCCACAAGGGAATGAAGAGCACAGCGGTTCATGCTTGGTAGAAGTAAGTTATCATCTAGGGCAACACTTTGTAAGCCAAACACAAACTGCACTAGACTTGAAATAATTTCAAAGTCACTGGCTACTTCTGTAGTAATAACCCCCAAGGTCAAGAAGATAGCAAGAAAATTTTCCACCGAGTTTGTAATCATGCAGGCACTTTCATACAAATACCATAACATTTCATCTTTGTTCTTCTTGAAAAAAATGAGGTCCTGTTTGGAGCAGTCTACCACTGTCAATTCAGTCTCTTGACCTCTAGTTAAGACTCCATTCCAACCAAGCTTCTTAGCATTACCATGACGATCAAGCAATGTGTAGAGAATCTCTTGAGCAAGTCTTCTTACTGAAAAATCGTGAACAATAGTGGCTTGAAGCAATGACTCAAGAAATGTTGGAGAGAAGGTGGTAACCAATGAGACGGAGGTGAAACTTAAAGCAACACTCTGCATACACTGCAAAAGCATCTTTTGAAGAACACTGTCTCCTGAGATCTTTGCACGATTGTGATTCTCCTGAGTTAGATGGTGCCCAGAAGCTTGAATTCTGTCAACAAATGGAAACTTTCCCATGATAAACATCATAATATCTGTTTTCTGAAAGTCAGGTAAAACTGCAGCAAATGCTCCCACTGTGCTGACTAGAGACTCCTCAAATTCTTTCTCATCATCATCATCATCAGTAGAATCACCTTGTTTAGCATCATGAAATCTGGCATCTATGGATGAACGCAGATGACGGAGAAGTGTGTTGAAGACTTCTAACACTGCTGGACCAATGGAGCTGTTGCTGGCAATTGAAACACAAGCAGCTAGCACTTGAACAATGCTGGCTTTTACTTTAGCTCTGTCTCTAATGTGATTGTCCAGATGAGAAAGGAGCTTCTCAATAATGATGTAGTTAAACTGATTCTGCACTGAGTACAAAATAATCTTGAATACCTTGAGAGCAAACTCATTGGGTACCCATAGCTCACTCTTGTCAAAATGGGTCAGAGCTGGATTAACAATTGATTTGATGTTTCCAAAACTAGCTCTGTTAATTAATTCCCGCAGGCAGGATTCTGCAAGAGAAGCTGGATCTTCCTCAGTATTGGAGGCCTGTATGTCTTCAGTACTTGACAGTTTAACTTTTCCACTCTCTTCCATGACAAATAGCAAAGAAGGTATGATCTTACTCATGTGAGTATCATCCATAATGTTGGCTTGGAGATCATCTGAGACAGTTTTTCGAACAACACCCTGCAAGCCCTTTAAACCAGCTAGACGAATTCTAGAACAGTCGTTTTTACTTCCAGAGCTGAACCAACACATCGCACTGAATTTTGAAACAAAAAAATCGTAACGCCGATGATATGAGGGAGTGTCTTCTTCGATATTTGCAAACTTTACAAAAGAGGTGCTGCCGAGAACTTGCAAATCAGTCTCTGAACTTTCAAGCAATTTCTGTACCATTTTCAAAAAGCTCTCGACAAACAAATTCAAGTTAGGTGCATGACATGCCAACAAAAGTTGATCAAGGGCTTCCACCGTAATGAACACAAGTCCAAATCTTCTACGCTCTACGTCTCTGTTTAATTTCTTCGCCAAGTATGCCCCGATTCTGTCTAGTTTTTCGGGCGAAGAAAGAGCGTAAAATATTAGCTTGTCCATATTTGCTTTCACTAAACCTTGGCGTGGATCGGCAGGGTAAATGTTATCTACCAAACGTTTGTAACGTGGCTGGAATTTGCCAAAACATGAGCAAATATGAGAACTCGCCATCTTGATGCAAAGAAGGAAACTTTCTTTACTACCATTGCGCAATCTCTTTGCAGGTGGCCGCTGGTAGATTGCGATCGCGGGCGATTAGAAATGGCTTGTTTGTTGTGTTTCAGAGTTGCAGTTTATTTTTGATCAACAAATTGTTTTGGAGTTGATGGAAATTTTTTGAGGTGAATTTTTCAAGGATATGCAGGAAATCTGAGGTACCTTACGCCTCATGGCTCAAGTGCGAAAAGCGTCAGGTCGAGATCGTGCTACTGAAACTACGAGAGAGCTACCTCAAGCTATATCGAGGTACATCAAAAGGGTGTAAAAAAACCAGCTTATGGATAACTCATAAACTGCGTCAATTTAGAAAAAGGAAAAGGGGAAGGGGATGGCGGTTCGGGAGTTGGATAAAGCTTTTCAGTTTGTTTTCAGTTTCTAAATTAGAACAACAACATTTTATCCACTCGCTCAAGCTACTCCTTCTTCATCTCACTCCTGATGATGGGATGATCCCTTCATGTCACTGTAGATTTTGGCCCTACAGTCCGAGAATGAATTTCCTTTTATTATTTTTTCAATTTTGATCGGATCAGATTTAAGTCTGACTACATCCTTATGGGTCAACAAAAAGCTTAGTAAGTGAAATCAGTTTTCCTGATGGGTGTCACACAGTACATCCCCGGGGGGGGCACTTTAGGAATTTCTGGGTGGGGATGTGCCGCTGGGAGCCTGGAACCCTTAACCTTTACCAGAGCTAGTTCAGCTGAATTTTGCTACCCTATACTAGAGTAAACTCCCCAAATCCCCCTATCCTAGAGTAGCTGTGTACCTAGTCTAGATAAAATCTTCAACCAACTGATCAGTTTCGATCCTGAAAAATGATACCCTATACTAGAGTAAACTCCCCATATCCCCCTATCCTAGAGTAGCTGTGTACCTAGTCTAGATAAAATCTTCAACCAACTGATCAGTTTCCTGAAAAATGATACCCCATTCTAGAGCCAAACGCTCTGATTTATATACCCTATCCTAGAGTAAACTGCTTGAAAACCATACCCTTCACAGCGGCACATACCTATATAGCCCATATATGGCAGTACCCCCCCCGGGAGTACATCACACATACAATCAAGAAATGAACAGCACTCAGCCTGCATGAAAGGCACCTTACAAGCCAAGTGAGGCAAACATGTGAAATGCCCCATTTGCCTTGCTTGGTTCATAAAATGGGTCTTAATTAGTGTAAATTTTGGGACTATTAGCTTTTAAGTTGTTCAAGTAATGAGAACTATTGTTCTTTTGTGAAGCTATATAAGCCATGCCACTCTGTGTTTCATTATTTTGATATCCAAATGCCTTGAAGTTGGTCATATAAGACTTGGTAGTGCCTTGCTTTGCAACTTACATCTTAGTGTCTTGATATTGGATGAAACACTGCTTGTCATATATTTTTGATTTATTATTGGTACTTCAATTTATACAAACAGGTCTTCTTCAGCTGGATCCATTAGAAAAAGCATCACAAAGGTAAAACTACAAAAGAAAAATCGTTAAGGTGTTAATCTTTTGTACTGATCAATTTACTGCTAGGGATTTGTTTTTGTTAGAAATGAGACAGTAGGGCCATTTATACAAGGAAAAATAAGACGCGTCTTAAATAAGACGCGAACTGTACCATTTCTACGAGCATGTCTTATCTAATAAGACGTGTCTTAGCTAAGCCGCATCTTATTTTAGACGAAATGTGCCGTTTATACAGAAAGTTGGTGTCTTATTTAAGATGCGTCTTATGTAAGACGCGTCTTATTTTTCCTCGTATAAATGGCCCTAGTGTTCCCTCTTTCTTTTTTCTTTGTTCCCTACTACCTAGCCTATCCCAGACTAGCTGACTATGGCCTTATGAACCAGAAACTGCGGTTCCTCATAACACCCTTAGGTTTTCCTTAGATAATATCCTACTCTAGGCCTATCCTCATATCCTATCCTCTGATTTTTATACCCTCTCCCAGCCCAGACTGCTTACATACCTTACCTTTCAAAGCAGCATATGTATACATTAATATAGCCTATATATGGTAATGATCTGGCCCCCACCCTACAGGTGTGTCCTTACTGGGTCCAATACTAACAACTTTGTTGAGGTGCTGCCTTGTACCTGCAAAGCAGCTGCATGTCCTTGCTGCTTTTGAAAGGTTATTTGAACATAGTGTGACAGAGGTAATAAAAGTTTGTTTTGGCTGAGCGTTGCCTAAACATCAGTGGTGGAAAAATTTTCTTCTTTAAAGTGTGACTAATATTATTGTATTGATTCAATGTGATTATACACCAGGTACCTTCAGAAGGCCTGATTGTTCTTCCACCAGGTTAGCATATTTTGATGGGAAAACCACGATTAGAAATGAACTAAGAGGTCTAAGGTTAGAAGTATAATATCAATTTTCTAAAAACGAGCCCAGCTTGGAGCAACCAACCAGTTTATACTGTCATTATCAGGGACTAGTATTGGAGTGAAAAAGTGCTACCCAGAAACCTACCCTCCTGTAAGATAGAAATTTTGTTGCCAGTATATGGCCTTGCTCTCCAAGAGTTCTCCGTAGCTGAAGAGGATAGAGTGCCTGCCCAGTGTTTGGGAGGTTGTAGGTTAGAATCCTGTTGGGGACTCAGATTTTTTCTTTGTCCCACGCTCGTGACATGCTGATTATTTCATTTTCACATGATATTCTTTTTTCACACTGTAAATGTTATGTCTCTAGGTAAGTAGAGTCTGTCAACAACTGGTAAATGGCATTTTGTTTTATAGATAAAGAATTTGTTAGATTTGAAAATGGCGGTGGTTCCAGTACAAATTGTGTGAGTGCTGTCAGAGTTGGGAGCGCAGGGCGGGTGGAGAGGAACCTTCAGATGGCAAGGAAAAAGGAACTGGAAGATGAAATTTCTACAGACAGTGCTGCAGCATCTGGCATCACTGCTGATGGTAATACATTGATTGATTTGATGAAGCAGTTAATAAAAAAATAAGTTTAAGAAAAACCAACAGAAAAAGTGCTGGTTAATTCTGTGTTCTGACAGGCTAACCAAGTGGGAAAGATGAGCCTATCTTGCCTGCTCAAGATCCTTTCCTGCAAGAAAATAGGTCTTTTGGACATGTAATGGACATATTATATTATTTTATGTTATTATATTATTCACCAATCATTGACCAAGGTTGTTTGGCCAAGATGGCTGGATAGTGCCCTTTTTTGGTAGGGGAAAATTGAATTTGGTCATGTTAAAAGCTTTTCAATTCTTACCAGCCTTGATACTTGCTCAATAATGAACCTTCTGTACAATTACCATTTTCCATCATTTAATCTTTGTTGCTTTTCATTTCACTGATAGGAGAGTTACAAAAAGGAGAAACAAAATGTAAACCATTGAAACAGACCAATAAGCTAGATGCTAAAGTTGATCATAAAGAAGAAGAGGAATCTGAAAGTTCAGACAGTGATTCTTCAGACAGTGATGAACCAGAAACAAGCGCATCAGCAGCAGCAACAGAAGCAAAAGAGGGGGCTGCTCAGGCTCCTGTGGAACTTAAAGGAAAGGTATGAAACATTTGTGAAGGCAGAGTAGCTACCTGACAAAGAAAGATTAGACAGTAAGTACGTACTGTTAATCATAACAAGGAAGTTTGAAATAAGCACTCCCCTCAAAATAGTGCAGCAGTGACAAGTCAAATCATTTAATATAAGTACCAATGTGCTCTTTTGAGCAATTTAGAATGTGTATATATAGCATGTAAAAATTTTTAATTCTCCTTCTCCAAGGGTGACTTGAATGTTCTGTCATGTTCTGTATATAGAGGATATTACATGGCCATGCGGAGATACGAAATTTCTCTTTGAGTGTTAAGAAATATTTTTTCAACACGAGAAGAGAAATTTTGTATCTCCAAGCGGCCATGTGCCATGTAATGTTCTATTTATTATATAAACACCAATGAAATACCAAACCATTTCACTTTAATAGTTTTTTGGTGTGAAAGGCGCGATTTATTATGTAGCCATAGCAACAGTGATATTTTCACATGTGATTTCACATGTGAAGATATCAAGTTTTCGTGCAAAAGCTCACCCGGTATTTAATCGGTGTTTATATAATAAAAATAATTATTGTATACACTCACGGAATGTAACTTCACTTTAGTTCCTAAAGGCAGTCATGGATGAAGACTATGAAAATGCCAAAGAACTTTGTCAGAAGAGTAGGTTACTTACTTTTCACTGAGTTCGACTAATGGTTTTATTCTTAACTATTTTCTTTATTATTACTTTACTCTTGATTGTTCTCTACAAAATGTTTTGTTATTGGCTTATTTACCACAGTTCTGTTGTTGGAGCCAGATAATAAAACATGCAGTGAATTTCATGCTGTTATTGTGGAGAAAATTAAACAAGGTATGATTGCAAATATAGTTGAAATACATAATTCTTATATGTCCACACTGATAACAGTAGTTACTATGGAAACTGTCTTGCAAGAAATAATCACAATGCAATGAAAATCAACATATTGTAACAAGGGGGACATGGGGGTTTAAGGTATTGAGCTTTTTCCAAGTGGTATTTTGTTAGTTTTGATTTTAATGTGCGGTATTGCGGTATCATGTAGCCCTGCGGTATATGGTTTTGCATCCTTTTGTTTAACGGTATTCTCTAAAAGAAGATCCTTTATGGTATTGCAGTACCATTTACGTGCACTCACCTGTCTAATACAGGTCAATACAATGTGCAGCATGAACAACAGTAAGCTAAATAGGTTAATAAAAGTTAATATTTTAAGACTTTAGACTTAATGGTAAATGATTACACAATCTATGACAAAATTGGAAGGGCATCCAAAGACCGGGCTTTTCGATTGTTGCACCGATCAAGGTCTTCTCTTGTTTCCTCACACTGTCTGAGGTTGATTTCTGGTGCATACATGCTTGGGGTAAACAAACACGCGAGATGGATACAGCTTTAAGTAAATGTGACCAATCATAAATGCAGTATTGGTATTTCATTGATTTTTGACATGGTATTTCGATATTTGCCTATTTTTCTTATGGTATTGCGGTATTGGGTACCCCCCAATGTCCCCCTCGGTAATAGATCATGATTTTGGAGGCTTTAATTAGAATGTTTATTTCTTCTTTGTTGTGCCACATAATTCAGAAGACGAGAAGAGTGATGATAGTGAGGAAAGTACAGAAGAGAGTAGTGATGAGACAGAAGAGGATGAAAACCAAGAGAGCAGCGAAGATGATCAGGATGATGATGATAATGAGGAAGAAGATGATGAAGACAATGAAAGCAGCTCCGATGATGACTTTGCTTTACCACCAGGCCCTATCAACTTAATCATGGGAGGACTTCCCATTAGACCACAGAAAAGATGACAAGAAACCCTCTTCTTTGTATCTTCTTTGGATCATAATGTAATTTCCACCAAGTTTTATTAATACTCAAGATTTCATGAAGTTTATCTGATGTGACGTCTTTATCAGAACAGGCAGGAGGTCCCATGACAAAACTTTTATTGTTGTCACCTACCTCTATTAAATGGTCATTGTCTAGTTCCAGAAAATATCCATACCCCCCCCCCCCCAAATGGGAGGCAACAGAAATTGTAAGGGGTGGGAGTCCAGAAGGAGGAAATTCCTAGGGGGTGGGGGTGACTTCTCGAGGTCTTTTCTCTGGGGGCTCCAAGTAAGATTGGAAATTATCAAAAACAGAGGCTCTGTTGACCAAGCTATCAGTTAGTTTACTGTTTACAGTCTCTTAAAAAATATAGTTTTTATCGATGATCTTTTATTTACGGTTGGCTGAATGATTTTTTTACATCTTACAAGTGGTTACGATCGGCTCATGAATAAACTTCTGGTTATATACCTGTTTCTGTATTGTACAATATATTGTGGTATTCATGGCAATGTGGTTGTCTTCTAAGCCTTCTTATAAGACGTTTTTGAGTGCCTACCCAAGTTGAAAAATAATGGAAATTCCAGGGGGTGGGGGTCTAAAGCAAAAATGCCCTCCATGCATGGGGGGTATGGATATTTTCTTGAACCACACATTCCCCAAGAGTCACAGTTAACAATCAAGAAAATACCTGTAGCATTTTGAACGTGCAGCAATACCTTTATTGTCAGAAAGGTTACTACAGAAACACAAACACAAATGCTTAATTTATATCTTAATAATTTACTTAAGACAGAGTAAACAACAGGTGTCGAGCTTTTCTTAGCTTTTCTAAAAAGCTACTGATCTTTATGTGAGACATAGCTACTATGTAGCTTCATCATTTTCATCAGTGAAATAGAGGCAGTTTGAAGTCCACTGAAAAGACCTAACTAAAAGATGCTTTAATAAGGTAGACTAATATGTAAATGTCAAGCAGGCTTGAATCTGTGCTGTGATGTCTAAATCAGTGATGAAAGAGTCGCATGTTAGTGAGCACCATAGTCATGTTATGTTCATCAGCTGCCTTGATGCACACCTCATCAGCCACAGATCCTGCGGGGCTGGCAATGAACTCCACACCACTCTAACAACACAAACACCTCAGTTTAGGCTTCATTGGTAAAAATAAACCTCAGGTTTAGGCAAGTGTCTTTAGAAACATTATAATAAAGATAGTGTTTGGGAGTTGTATTTGTATTCTTTTTCTTTATATTTTTGTAATGACCAACTATTGTGAGGGTTTTTGTAAAAACCATTAGAGCGGTTTTCACTTGACTGTCGAAAGGGATTGGTTTTGGTTTTGGTTTTGGTTTTACTATGCCCTTTAGTTAGCTAGTGTATTTACTTTGGTTTTGGTTTTACGACAGTCAAGTGAAAACCGCTCTATCACTCCAATAATAATGCCAATGACATAGAAAGAAGTTGAAATTTCTAGAGACAAAGTGGAGGTAAACATTGAGGAGGAATCAATTTTGCCTAGTTTTACCTTTCTTTCAGTGGTACCTATGAAGTCAAAATTGTTCTTACTCTAACAAATTTGTTAAGAAATGATAAGCCTTCCACAAAAGTGTTGGTGATAGCAGAAGTATTTTGGCTAAATACAAGATTCTTGGCTTGTACAGATAAGCCATTGTAACTTGAAAAAGTTAGTCAGCGAACTAAAGTACTTGCTGAAAATCACTTGTGGAATCACATGTTGACTATTATGATAATTATATTATATTATGATATTGGAATGGTCAATGATGACCATTTGCTGGGTCTCTTGAGTGTTTGTGCTGATACCAATGTAAAAAAAAGTTGAGATATTTTAATAAATTATTAATACAAACCAGATGGGCTCTGTCAATGTTGTCTCTAAATGGAAAGAAGGCATCTGAACTTAGAGAAACACCCTTAAGGGTTGCAATCCACTCTTTTCTGTCAGCCTAGTCAGACAAAAGATCATAGATATTCATGAATTGTGGTGACTGGATATACACTGTGTTTGGAAAAAAAATAGAAATATTATTGGCTGATGTGTGGCCTTTCAACCCTTGAAGGTTCTCACCATCTACCAGTGATTCAACCGTGGGCAGTTCCTTTCAATCAGTTGAGTTAAGGTTCCCCTTGGCTAGCTGACCATCCAAGGGATGATCACTGTCTAACCTGCTATAGTCTCATGCACAACCCTCAAAATTGCAAGTATCATCAATCTTCCCTTGCTTCTTTACAAAGTCTTGCTATGATATCCCGCTAGGACATGACTTTAAAAAAATGGCTTAGGAGAAAATACATGTAGCTTATACTAAAACTATTGGAGTGTGCATTTTTCCCAGTTTGATTTAAAATCTATAGCATTTTCTTTCTCCTCTGATGTTAGATTCACAGACCTATTTCACATTTCACTCTAACTCTCACACTTTCCTCCAAAACACCTGGGCCGGGTTGTTCAAAGCAGGGTTAAGATAACCCGGGGTTAGTGTGAAATTTGAATTCAGATATGAAAGCTTAAAAAGCAAACTCAGTTTTGTTCTTTTTGCCTACAATTTGATGATTGGATGCTCGACAAAGAATAGAGAAAATTATCTGCAAAAAAGCTTTTGAACAAACAAAAAAGAAACCCATGTTAAAATTTAACCTTGGTTAGTGCTAATCGGCCTTTGAACAACTGGGGCCAAATTGCCGGTTAACTTTACTCCGGTGATCACACACCTGAAGTCTCAAGTTCAATTTACCTCCAGTGATCACACACCTGAAGTCTAAAGTTGGTGTCTTTACTCACAGGCACAAATGTACGTCAGACAAAAAAAAATCATTATTGGTTTGTAACAGTGTTGAATCTATTAAGAAATAAATTGTTCCCTTCTTCATGTATGGGGTGCACGAGTTGAGACGACTGATGCAGTTCTAAATCTCAAAAGAAGGCGACAAGTTGGGATGCAGGACTAGTACAACACCAGGGCTCGAAATTGCGACTCACTGGTCGCCAATGCGACCAAAAATTGAGCACTGGCGACTAAATTTTCAGAACTGGTCGCCAGCTGGCGACTCGCGTTTTGTCCGATGACTAAAGAAAACCACGACACAACTTTTGTTTTTAAATCTTTATATTTGGAAATCAATCGGATATGGTAGCTAGTATACAACTCACCTTTCCGTCCCCAGTAAAATAATGTCTGAATATTACAAGATAATCGAAAAAATGGAATGTATTTCGACACGTCGATACTGCGTTCAGGGCGCGCCATATTGTTTCAGCGGCTTCTTCCGAAACTGGGGTCGCAGGCGCACTTCAACAACAAAAATGGTGGCAGATACGGTGCCTTCGTAACTCCCGCAACATTTTAGGTTTTATTTTCCTAAAACGTTCTGTCTAAAGGGAAACGAAGACCCAAAAACTGCACTAAGCCCATTTTTGTTTCCTCCCGGTCGGAGACTGGTACGAGCAATGTGGTTGTGTAGAGGCCTGGGCCAAGCATGGCGTTGTTTGTCGGCAGCGAAAGGCGTTGAGGAAAGCAAGTCGAAAATATAGAACGGCATTTCGTAGAAGTAGCAAAGGGCAAATACACAAGGACCCGTGTTTGTCTCAGAATGAAAACCACGGACTTAAAACGTTTTATGCTTCGCTTCATTTAAAATGACTTTGGAGACAACCATCACCTTCGGACCAGAGACATATCACCTGAGAACAACGGTAGCTTTATAACTAAGTGTTACTCGTGTTGTTTCTAATTGTTTTCGCTCTTCAGTTGTGACTTCTCTTGCATGCAAAGTAACGTATAAAATCGTGTTCTTGTGTAAGTTATATATAAAATAAGTTGGCGACCAAAATTTACGATCTGGCGACCAAAATTTTTCCATTAGTCGCCAGCTGGCTCCCGAACGAAAAAGTTAATTTCGAGCCCTGAACACCACAGTAGTTTTTTAGCATGAGAGATTTCGTAATACCATGTGGTTAGTACCTATGATATAGTAGTTTTACGATAGACAGGAATACCACGACTGTACATGAAGGTTACAGATAGATACAATTCTAGTTTAGTCACATTTTCACTTGGCATCGCAGTAGCAACATTCACTTTTATTGCACTAGCAATTATTTCCCTCCCTTCCTCCCTGTAGGGTTTTGTTTTGTTCTTTTCATGGACAATGTGATCACTTTTATTATTTGATTGAGGTTGTTTTGATTTTTTTAGTTTGGTCTTCTTTATTTTGTTGGAGTACTTTATTTGTATACTAGAGATTACCTTTTAGTTATTTTCCATGTATTGTACTTTGTTATGATTAATAAAGGCTGTCGTGTATCCCAAACAATGCCTGGGTTTCTGAGTTTTGTTGATTTAGACCATGTTTTCTAACCATTGGAACTTGAGAAATCAAAATCAATCAGTGCCTATATATATATGGCAAACTGTACGATGACATACCTCAGTTAGAAGTTCTGGTGGGTTTTCAAACATTTCTGTCCAAGCTTCTTTATCTGTATCCTGAAGTGAGTGCAAAGAATACATGCTTGGCAACTTGATTAATAATTATAGGTGAATATTCCAGTCACAAAAAGTGGACCCCTTGGTAAACCTTAAACTCTACCGCAGCAATAATTTATTGGACCTAGATCAGGACATTTTAAAGTGGTAAAGCAAGTATTTGACACTTATGGACTAATTCAGTAGGAAGAGATATCAATAGTTGGTATCTGCACATTACGTGAAATGTTTGTTTGTAATATCACCTGCCCAACTGTTCCATTAACATACACATCAATGGCATTTGACATTTCTGCTCTCTTTACTCCCTGAAAAAAATAATGCCTCAATTAAATAAGCCAAGGTGATGATTGATGTATGAAACTGAACTTGACTGGGTATATTCCTTTGGAAGACCCCAATCGGAATTAATGGTCAAAAATCGGGATAGTGGTGCGTCAAAAGTATCGTCTGGAATATAATGGCTCCTTTGATACAGATCGATCCAAGTAATCTTGGATCATAAATCTTGATCTGGATCATCCCAAAGGAATGCAACCTATGACATTGAAATTTTTTATTCTACAGATCTAGATGTGCTTTGTCTCAAGGTATAAAGTGAATTTTCTTTATCTTCAATCAACTAACAGTAACCTTTTCTTGTAAGAGAACTGCATTTAAGCTGACAGGAAAAGAGCTTTTCAATAGAAAAAATATTATCAAAACCCAATCAAACATTCTAGTAAATATTCACCTTCTTGAAAACCATACCCATGACTCTGGGGTGTTGACGAAGCCACCTGTTAATCACACAAAAAAGAGATGTGAGATATAATTAAAGATGGGCTGATATTTAAAGGCAGGGGCCAACTCTTAAGGTACTTTATGCATAGATCACAGTTGTTGGGGAAAAAGTACATAAATGATGAACGCTACCATTGTAAGAAAATTCAGTACCTCATGAAGCATTCAACCCTTGGCATCACAGGGACTAGTCTATTGCTCCACCCTCTTAGCTTTTGGTCAAGATAAAGATCCTTTACCCTATCCTGCCTCTGAAATTGTAGTTCTTGCTACACCAGGCAGGAATGATAATCAAATTAATCTCTCCAGATAATTTTCAGTATCATGAAAGCCATTCCAACAAGGAATTTTACCATTGCTCTCAAGGGATCGTGTCCCCTCCTCAATTTGAATAGTAAAGTATGTATTTGAACATCCCTTATTAACTTTTTTGGCATTGGTGTAAGAGAGGAGGTTAATGGCTGAATGTTTTTACTTGGGGTCCGGCAGACTGGCATTCCAACGACTAAGACAATTGGGTGATTTCAGAGACAAAACATGCACAGTACAGTACCACATTTCACAGGTGGATAAATAATAATGTTATTATTGTTACCAGTTGTTTGCCTTGTCACCTGCTAGCCTGGTACAGTGGATACGAGACTGTTGTCCTGCTCCAATGCCTATTACCTAATATAGACAATAAATCACAAGTTGCAGGATGTAAACAATTTAAAATGTAGCCTAAGGAATAACATTCAAAATTTTGCTACAGATAACATTTTCTATCATTTGGCTTGAAATTAGAGTATTGTATTTTAAACCAAAACAAAGATTCTGTCGCTAAGGAAATCATATATAGTTTAAAGAAAATTGAATTACCAGAGTTCCGGTTTAAGCTTATACAACTGACATGGCTAAGATGGTATGCCCTTAATTGAGTAAGTAACTAATTCGACAAACAATGGAGATGTCCCTGATGAAGTGATCATTAATGGATTACCTGCCCATCCTTGGCATAACATACTGAATTAGACTGGGTGTACTTCAAGGCAATACTGGCCACAGTTAAATCACGCAAGGCACTCTTTGGTAACTGAAAAGAAAATGTAAAATGTAATGTGAAATGCATTCAGTATATATCATCACTGGAACAATCCTAATCATTGACATAGGCCCAGACATAGGCATGACAATTGAATGTCTGAAAGATGACAAATAGCTTAAAACTAAAGGGCATGAAGCTAATGTATCATTCAATTTGATCTGTTACCATCCCCCTCCCCCAGGCAACCCTCATTCAAGACAAGTCCGGCCCTTCTGGCCTGGGAGTGGGGAATCGTTTGAAGCAGACCTTTCCCGTGGGTAGGGGGTGGGGCAAATCAAAAATACTATCTTCTCTTTGATTTTGCGAAGTACGTGTCATTTCTCACGTGGTTTGCACGATGGCTGCGGACCTAAAGACCACATATTTAGAGGCAAAAATGTTTTAAAATTTGAAACGAATGTGCCTATGATGCATACTCAAATGGATTTTATTTTTTTGCAAAAGAAGGATTGAAATATTTCTTCAGTCTAACTTTAATATACAAAGACAACTTATATGAAAGCAGATACAAGGCTTTTGGTGCATACAGATAAACAAAGATTCAGTGTTCTTATGAAGTGTTCTACGAAGGAGGCACTTTTTTAAAGAGTTTTTCTTCTTCGTTTTCATTTTCAAATGTATTGTTCATGTTTTAACTAGATAATTACATCCATCATCCTTCTCTCAATAAACTCTGGAAAATGTTGTGAAAAAAGTTGTGAAAACGTCTCATTTTGCTTTTGTACGGATCAAAATGAGGTACCCATAAAAAAGGTTTTTGAGGTAAATGAGGAGCTCAGGGATGAGGAACAGACCTCCAAGGGTATGCCCGTAGGGGGGGGGTTGTGGGGGAGGGGCATGGTTACAAGTCAAACTGAACCATGCATAAATAATGACAATTTCCAGACAAGAAAATTTAGGTATTAACAACTGTGATGGTAATTGATACTCACTTGCCTTACATATTATCACCCCACTACTGACATTAGGGACCTTATGAAACTACGACGGCAACGGCAACAGCAACATCAAAAAGCAATAGGACATGGTTTAGTCAGCAAAACGACAACTCTGCAAGAGCATCATGCTTTTTTGTACATTTATTTGCCGTCCCTGCACGACTACAATGTGAAATGACCAAATTTTAAGTTTTTTTTTTCAAGACTGGAAAAGCAAGGCGATAAATTCTACCATCTCTGTCTGAACTTGGGTGCACCCCCCTCTCTTCAGCTCCAACATAAATTCTCTTCTTTTAAGTAACTTGGCGACATGGGATAATGGCAAAATGATTTGAAAGGATGCGGAGTCCATTTTTCAGCAACGTTTTTCATGGACGTCACTGTTGTCGGATCATAAGATCCCTATTTGTTGCATTCTAAACTGTCAGTGTGGGAGCCCTCTCCCAATACCAACTAAACTTTCACCAGACTCTAGTTGTTCAAAAGGTGGATAGTGCTATCCACTGGATAAATCACTATCTAGTGAATAACGCAATTGGTTTTGGTACTACTTATCTGCTGGATAGTGATTTATCCGGTGGATAGCACTATCAACCTTTTGAACAACCAGGACCTGGTATCACTTTAAGTGGTGAAAGATCCAAAAAGAAACAAACAAAGGGAAATTGGCTGGGAAGGGAGTTAAGCTGTTTCTCTTCTCATTGCCACTTATTACTATTTCCATTCAAAGAAAAAACTCTTTTTATAGCAACAAAATATTAGTTCCTTGTCATACACAAAACATAGAATGAAAAAAACAATAGCATAAATTAATATGAGGAAGCCCTAAGGGTCATACATTGTTGGTTTCCAAGTTGCTTTGAGGATGCTACCAATCACTAGGGAACATGTCATAATGAATAGAACACAACAAAATTTCATTATTATGAATGACTGTTGCCTGAAACCAGGTATGGGAATCAACAAGTCACATACTTCTTTTCTCTTTGACTGTATGTTGGTAAAGAAACTTTTATCAATCCTGGCATTGTTTCTTAGTTGTTCAAGTTTAAGCCCAAAGATGGTTCGAGTCTCGGATTCAGAAGGTTCATAGTCAGGATCCATCTGCATAAAAAAAACAAAGGTTAAAAAGGGAAATCTTCTTACTTGTGACTCTTATAATTTAAAATGTGATAAAAGTTTGTCCATCAAATTTTTTCATTTTTTTTTTAAGTTTTGATAGATATGATCAAAAAATGACTGCTCTATGATTTATCACAACAGGTTCATTATTTTGCTATGGTGCATAATTTAAAGGCAACTGGTATGCTTCATGAATATGGCCTTTGTTACCAGTTGAGGATAGCAAACCATAATATTTTTATGTGTAAGAATCACAGTGGTGGATCCAGGGGAGGGCCCCCCCTTATTTTTTAGACCAAACCAAGTTACAATATGTTTTGCTTAGTTTATGTTGCTGAGGAGTGGGAAACTTTTGGAGAGGTGGTTGCACAGGGAGATTGGATTGTAATAACAATAGTAATAAGTTCTTAATTTGGTTAAATGTAATTTAACTACATTGACCACCATCAGCTTAGCAGTCAAGCAGCCCATGAGTTTAGCGGTCAAGAGGTTCATCCGCTTAGCAGTGAAGCGGTTCACAAGCATACTGGTCAAGTGGTTCACAAGCTTAGCAGTTAAGTGGTCCACAACCTCAGCGGTCAAGCAGTCCACAACCTTAGAAGTCAAGTCGCCCATGAGCTTAGCGGCATCCAGCTCACATGATAGAACTAACTGTGGTAACTTTGTACACTGCTAGGATCTTTGAGTTCTTCATCTTGTGGAAAGGTTGCTTTAGTGTCTTTTGTGGTGGGTCCTGGCTATGCTCAGTCGCGTATAAGCTTCTTTTTAAAATTACAGCAGGCCTTTTTGTAGACCTGGCCGACCTACTACCAGACAATATTCAAGCTCAAGAAATCAAAGCCCACGTGTTTTTGGAGGGAAAACTGGTGGTATCAGGGTCTAAGAAACGGGTTGTTGAAATAGCAGACATGGTCACCTGGATAGAAGCCTTCACAATCTTTTGTATGATTCTTTGCCACACCTTTCCCTCTCGCTGGAAAGGTTTAAACCAGTAAAAGTTACTCATTATTCAGACAGCAGGGCGCTTCTCTGACAAATCATGGCTCCACTACGACATCGCCTTCAGAAAAGAAGCAGCAGCCTCAGATTCAACCAACTGGTCTTGCATGCACCCAGACCTCTACAATTTTCACACTAGATCTCCGGCTACTACATCAGTTGCTTCAGGCTCCTCAACTTTCTCTGCCTTGTCACTAACAGAGTCTCCAGCATCTTCAGGCAATTGTCAGTCTAGCCAGTATTGGGCTGGGCTTTTGTAGTACCTTCTCAGAAGCAGGGTCTGCCAAGTTCTGGTTATTTGACTTTTCTTGAGGCTTCCCCCAGCCTTGAGCCCCTCTTCAGAGGCTGATCTAGGGGAAGGGTTGAGGGGGTTGCAACCCCCCTTTGGGTAGTTTTGAAACTTGTCTGGCTACCTATGTCTATCCCTTTTAATACCAAAAATACTATTTTAAGAGTGATAATATAAGTTCCAGTCCAATCGATCATTACAAGAAGACAGCTGTAGCTATTCCTCCTCCTGACTCCTTAATAATCCAAATGCAATCGATTTTTGACAAAGATCGTCATGCCCGCCATCTGCTTTTTCTAGTGCCATCGATTATAGTAAATAAGGCACTGCAGCTGGATGATGAAGTTGAAGGCATGCTGTTCTGGGAGAAAGACATTCTACTTCCCAAATCCCTTGGAAATGAGGTAAGTAGATGGAAAACACTCTGGCAATCAACAGATAGGGAGCTTCCAAACGACCTTTTACTAGCATGGGGTGCTTGGGATGAAGATACTTTCCCAAACATCCATCATCTTCTGCTCATTGCCTGCACCCTACTGATTACAAGCACAGAAGCTGAGTGATCATTTTCAAAGCTGATGAAATGAATCAAGACCTGCTCAACAATGTCTGAAGAGTGATTCTCTAACCTCGCAGTGATTGTCATGTACTACTCCAAGAGATTCGCGCAAATCGAGGTAGAGGTGGACAAGATATGCTAGGAAGCCTTAGTAAGGGCTCATCCAAGAAGGCCCTTTCAAGCTAGTCTGTCTGATTGAATAGGCAGGTAAAGAAAGAGACAAACAACTATCATTGTTGCACTGTACTCTTAGTCCTTAATATAGTATCTCACAACAACCCCCTCTTTGAAAAAATCCTGGATCTGCCCCTCCTCTTTCCCTCTCCGATCTGGCATGCATCAGCTCGGAGAGTCCCTTCAGCTTGGAATGGGGGCTCATAACTGGGTTGCGGGGATTTGCCAGCCATGGGGCACTATTCTAGCTAGGGGCTGGCTGACCACAGTGGAAGCCCCTGGGTATCCCAGGCACCCACCTTCCACTTAAGCGAGGCAGTTGGTTAAATATAATTATAATAAGTTATTATTGTTATTGTTATATCAATCATTATCATTAGGTAATTTGACCTACCTCAAGAACACAGTATTTGCCTCCTTTCTTCTTTTTCAGCACTTCTAATGCATCTGGTTCATAGCCAGGAGCAATTATACCATCTGAAACCTTAATGGGTGAAGAAGCCACAAAGCACAAAACCATCACCAAAAACGTACACAAAAACAAAGTTAACAACAACAATGCATGGCATAAAAATGTACCATAATATTGTTACTTCAAGGCTGTGCTGTAAGGAAAATTGAAGGGACCCCAGTGCTCTGAAACTGTAAAATCTAGGGTGCCCAGCATATGATTTGTATGAAAAATCTGAGATTTTCTAGTCACCCTAGGGCAGAAGTTAGGCACTGAAGCACTGAAGCGAAAAGCAGAACAAAGTTTTACCTCTCTTGAAATGATTTTTGCTGTTGGAAGATCACAGACATCTGATAGTGCAACCCAGTCACCAAATGATGACATCCTGTCAGCTCCTCTTGCCCTAGCATAAGCCGTGGCCAGTGGTGTCAAGCTGTCAATCATATCATCAACCATGCACAGTTTGGCCTGTTCTTTTGTCAGTGGTTCACCTACAGCTGCTCCAGCTGGACTGACGTGTTTGAAAGATGCAGCTGCTGGCAAATCTAAAGACTGCCGCAACTCCTAAAACAGGCAAAGAGATAAAAAGATTGTTATAGCTACTAAAATGGATGGAAAACAAAAATAATAATTTTGGTCACAAACAAACACAGTGAAGTGCTTTCTAAAGTTAGAGTGATTGGTAAATAATTGCTAGACCTAGACCACTTGAGATTCTTTGATTTTGATTTTGAGAGCAGTTTTTAAAACAATTATTTTGCATTGGTTCATCATCAAAGAATGAAAAAAAAATGACAAGTCACATCCAACCTTTTTTTTTTTAAATAACTTGAGATCTAAATGTAAGAACAAAGCCTAAGTAACTGAAAAATAACTCAAACAATTTGACTGCTAGTTTTCGATAATTTGAGATCATTGATCTAAAAATGGATTTGTCAATTTCAGCCAAAATCTGAATGGAAAATTTTTCTTACAAGCGCTAGTGCAAGAGAAGCAAAGTCCAGATGTTAATGGGTTTAACAGCAGTACCCTAACGGTATAGACTTGTAACTAGATTTGAAAACTGACCCTAACAAGCTGCCATGAGTTAAAAGCATCACAGAGATTGATGAAGCCAGGAGATCCATTCAGAATGTTGACTGGCAGTTTAGGCTCTGATGTAAACAACTGTGCTGGCTTTTGATGGGGATTCATGCCATAGCGAAGGGGAATGTGAGACACTCCTTCACTGTATTTCTTTCTGAAGTAATCAGAAATGGCCTCATCGTAAGCTGCAGTATGACTAAAGGCCTGAAACATATTAAAATAATACAGGTTAGATAAGTTTTGTCCTGGTTGGGCAGCCTGTACCTACAATGTATTCACTGTGAGAGACTCTTGACTGGAACATATCATTAACACATGGATGGGAAGCATATATAAGGCTACAGTGTCTATGTTCCTGTACATCTGTGCAGTTGAAGACTGAAATGTTATTAGCACATGGCTGGGCGGTGGCCTGTACAAGGCTACAATGTACTTGCTCTGAGAGACTTACGACTGGGACATATTATTAACACATGGTTGGGCAGCCTGTACCTACAGTGTATTCACTGAGTCTGTGAGAGACTCATGACTGGAACATATCATTAACACATGGATGGGAAGCCTGTATAAGGCTACAGTGTCTATGTTCTTGGGAGTCCCAATGCTTTTAACCAAAGCAATCCAGGGTGCTATCATTTAAGAACAGTAAAACAATGCAAGTAGCTAGGTTTCTAGAACAGGCCACCATGTCACACTGTTATGAAAAGAACCCTGCAGTAAAGTACAAAAAGTTGTTAAACTTAGATTTACACCCACCCTGGGTTGATTTACACCCACCCTGGGTTGTCAAAAGTAGCCAGTTGCCGGTGAAAATTGCCGCCTACTTGACTAGTATTGGACGGCTACTCTGCTTGGCATTTCTTTACAGATGGTGTGATTAAAATAGAATGTCCCTGAACTGGCCACTTATTTTGACAACTCAGCCATCTACTTCAAAACTTTCTGACAACCATGCCAACCTTTAATGCAAGCATTTTTCTTGTATGAATTGAGGTGTCCTTGTCATCAGTAGAGGTCATTTCATCAGCTACCCTATAAGCAACAGAGGATTTAATAGAAAATTAATATCTAAAAAGATTATTCACGTAGTTAGAGTACACACAGAAATGTTAACTTTTATATGCTGCAGTAACAGCTGTATAGCAGCAGCTATAATGTAACACTAACCTCTCGTAATCTTTAGGATCACATATGACAGTCACCCGTGCATGATTCTTAGCAGCAGCTCTTAAAAGGGTAACACCACCTATAAGTTATTGAAAAACAGTTCTTTATTTCATATACCTTAGCAGCAGCTCTTAAAAGGGTAACCCCGCCTATAAGTTATTGAAAAACAGTTTTTTATTTCATATACCTTAGGCCAATGATGTGCTATCTCCTTTTATCTATCAGTGCTACTTTTGAACATTTGCACAGTGAATCAACACCAGAAGATGCATGCACTGCAGGTTATAAGCTCTCTTATAGCATCAGTATGTAAACAGGAAAAAAAAGCTGAAATATGGCAGCATTTTTACCAATGTCAATTTCTTCCACGGCATCTTCCATTGTGCATCCTTCCTTTGAAATAGTTTTTACAAAAGGATACAAGTTACACACCACAATTCTGCAAAACATAATTCAGAACGTCCCCTGAGATCAAGCCTTAATAAGATGTTGATAGCAAATCATTTACAGTGTATAATGTTATTTTAATAAGTGTACTTTAGTCTAGATCTGTAATATATGTTACCTGATATATTCATATCCTTGTTGTATCATATCAGATTTATCAGCTTCAGTTAGTCTGGCAAGAATTCCTGAAATAAAAACCAGTTTGCATTTAAACTATCCATGTAAATATGTCATACCGAATCCACACTGACATACCACATATAAGTACAATCTAGACAACACAACAAATTTTTACATGATTCAAATATTAGCTAAACTAATTTTGCTCGCTTATTTCTATTCTTAACATTCAACGTTTATCCAGGATGGCAAGCTCAGCCCTGTAAGCTCAATTGGACAACTACTGGTCTGCCATGCGGGAGGCCACTGGTTCAAACCCCGGACAGAATAACACTCAGGGTCTGAGGAGAAAGTGCTGCCTTTGTAAAGACATCTGCAAACGCCTTGACTTTCTAGTTCACTCAGATACAGACAATAAACTGTAGGCCGCAACTCACAACCTTTGCACAACTTAAAAATACTGTGGAATGTTAAAGAACCAACTGTTTGTAAAGAGTAAGGGACGTAGTCCTTGGTGTGGTGGCCTCTCTCATGGGGGAAGGACAGTGTTACAAGCTCGCATTATTTGGCACTATGCTCTTGTGGTAACCCTGTAAAGAACTGGCAAACCTAAATAAATAAATAAATAAAAGCAGAGAGGGTACCTCCATGAACAGCGGGGTGTAGAGTCTTCACTCTTCCTCCCAACATCTCAGGGGCACCAGTTACACTGGAAACATCTCTGAAAGACAAGTGGACAGTTTTGCAATACTAGACATGTGCATGGACATACCCCCGTAACGAACATGATCCTAGATGAAAAGTGGGATTAGTATAAGAGGTGAAAATAATCATTCAACCTTAGAAAAGATAAAAAAGATCTTTAATTATTGGTGACATGTCATGAAGTTATTAGTAAAACATGATTAGCAATGAAAAGTTTATTACCCAACGAGAATGTCAGCAGATCGGAGTTTCTTAGCTGTTCCTCCAGATGCAATCAATTTGAATCCCAGCTCGTGAAGTTTTTTGCCAAATTCCACAAGTCCCTCTTTATTGGAGACACTAAGAATTGCTGTGTAAGGAAATATTACAGATGTTAATAAAGTAAAAAGAAGGTCTGTAATCGGGTTTTTTAATCTAGTCATCCCTACCCAAATTTTTGCTCAGTCTAGTAAACCTGATGGTTGTTTTCGACATCCCACATCCCATGCATACTTTCACTCCCGAATCTTGTCCCCACTTTGCTTTAAAAATGCCGAATCCTGGCCTTTAGAAAAGAAATATACCACAACCCAAAACACCTATTCGGGACCCTATAACAAGGAGGTTTGAACATATCTCAAGCACCTTGTGGTATAACAACAATAGGTTTTTAATATGTCCATTTAATGGAGGTGAGATCATTATTACATTTACAAAAATGGACTTATGGTCATTGGATTCTGAATTTTGAGTGGCTAACCAGAATTACCCCTTTAATGACTTCTCTCATAATAGTAGACTTTCTGCTGTGCTTGAGGATCTGAACTGGCAATCATTAGAGCGGTATACGTGCCATCTGACAACCTTTTCAGAGTATGTATCATCCATAATTATTGTTATTCTAATTTCATTTTGTTCTTAACAGTTTTTGTGTATTAAATTCCTTTGAAACAGTTCAGTGTAAAATCAAATTGTACTAATTTCACTGTTTAGCTAGCCGTTGATCAATAATGCCAGTTAAAGTTAAAGTAAAGTTAACTAAGTTATCCACTTAGTTTTCACTCAGTTGTCAGTTGATTTCTTGAATTAAAACCATTTAAGCTTAATACTACTACAGGATGATACTACTAGCAATGTTAAGTAATTCGAACAGATTCTTTGATTGTGACCATCGACATGGCTCTCCTTCCCTCGAGACACCTGCCTCAAACAATACTACCTCTTGTTACAATTCAGGTAACAATTACTTCTAAGATGCGCCACTTGATTTGGTTCAAACTGGCAAGAGAAAAACCTTCACTAACCTAACTTTCCTGCATCAGATGTAGCCATCTTGAAAAGATAACTCACGTGGACGTCATCGATTCTTATTGGTTGCAAACTTCCCGCCAAGTAGAGTTGTAAGGGGAGCTGTAATTTATTCATTTCCATATTTGGTGGCTCGACCGTTTTGGTAAGGAACATGGCCGCCGTGTTTACACTACCTGACGGGCTTGCAATTTGCAAACAACGAACAGTATTATTACTTTAAACTCACTGTCGATTGACCCAGTCATGATGGCTAAGGTAAGTATTTGTAATTAAATTACGCTTATTCTTTCAACACTGGAGTGTTGGGGGTTTGCGTAAGTTTTTAACTTTGGCATGTTTATGTGATGCAACAGCTGGAAGCAAGCTGTTCTTACACTAAAGATCAATTGACATTCGATTTAATTCATTAATCGTTTTTTGGATTAGAAAGATTAACACAATATGCATACCTTTACTCAGTCGAAACAGCTTGACTGAAGTTTCACTGAGGTGGATGTAGATTATTACACGTACACGTACATACTCACTGTTTACAAACAATGTCTTTGTAATTCAATTGTAAAGCCAGTGAAACAGAAGAATGTTTTTTAACAACCAATGCGCTTCTGGTTAGCACATTGATATTAGTGAATGACATCAGCGTGAGTATCACTATATTACTGGTATTACCCAATTTCATACTGTGAGGGTACTGGGAACAAGTGTTTATATAACGGGTCATCAACACATGCAGGACCTAGATACAGTTGAACCTCCATTAAACAGCAGCCACTGTTGGGATCCCGGCCACCTAATGATAGTTGGCCGTTCAATAGAGTTGCGTCATAAAGTAGCATAGTCGTAGCTGAAAAATCACTTTATTTGAAGCAAACGCACAATCAGTTGTCACCTACTATTTCGGACTGTATTTTCATACATCATATTCTTAAAATGAAGCCAAACTAAGAGTATCAGGCGCTTGATGGCCACTTAATAGAGGTGGCCGCTTAACAGAGGTGATATACAACGGGAGAACTGTTGTTGGAATGGCCAAAAGGTGGCCACAGCCACATTAATAAAGAGGTACATTTCCCATCCTTTTCTACAGTTATTTCAGGACTTTGATTACTGGCTGCTTAATAGAGGTGGCCACTTAATGGAGGTTCAACTGTGGTCAGCAATTGACTTGCCACAAGTTCGAACTCACAAGATTCATGTAACAGAAAGCAAGTGGAACAGGCTTCTTAGGCTGTGAAGCAACAGAACAAGCATCAAAGTTCCAAGAGTTCTTAGTCCCCTAGGCCATATTAAATAACACGAAGGACTTTTCCAAAAGTCTGTGTCAAAAACAGCATACCAAGCTTTGCAATATGCGTAAGGTTGGTGTCATTCAGGCCAATATTGAATAAGATACAGTCATTCAAAACATTGTTAAAAATCTACTATGAAATGTACTTGAACATTTTTACTTCCTGTGCATGCACTTATCATTGGGTTGCCTTGATATTTGTTTGTCACAATTATTCTGAGCAAGCATACTTCCAGTAGTTATACTTCAACTCTCGCTTGTCTTTGCCTTCCAGAGTAGAGTGATGGCAAAATATATGAGTAATATTACAAAAATATTTGCAAATCTTGACAGGTTTGATGTCATTCAATTTGTCAACAGAAGGAAGACACTGACATGCTGGCATCAGGTGGGTCATTCTAAGATCCTTTTGTTAGCCTGTACATGCGGATGTATTTGTACCATTTACATTGTTGAACTACTGCAAAAGGTTAAAACAACCAAAAGAGTAAGTTAAAGGGAAAGATGATATTTCATTTGCAGATGACCATGGGCTATAACATTTTTTTGTAACAAATATACAAACACATATGACTTGCTTCTTGCTCAAGAGACTTTTGTAGGGAGAGCTGCTGTAATATTCTTTTACAGTCTCATGTTTTCAAAACAAAATGTATGGCAAAATATCTTTCAACGTACCGGTAGTTTGATTCTCAGTTTCCTTTGTCTCTTCAAATTCAAACTACAATAGGTAGAAAATAATCTAACCAGACTTTTATTTTAAACTACACAATCGTGTACAAGAGACCAAACTAATTTTTCAATCTAACAGATGTTGCAATGATAGGGTATTTGCTTCTTGCATTATTTTAATTCTAGATACTGAAGAGAGCGAGGAAACTCCTAAGACAGTAAGTGTGTTCCTACTCTACGGAAGCCGATAAGGGACAATCCCAAAATATTTACGAAATCCGAAAAAATGTTTTTAAAATCCGAAAAAATATTTCAAATCGTAATGTTTTTTGGAAATCATCGTTGAAGAGTTTATCAAATCTGAAAAACTATTACAAATCCTAATAAAATTATTGAATCCACAAATATTATTTTGTAAATCCGAAACATGTTTATAAATCCGAGAATTGTCGCTAAATCCTGAAAAATATTTTGCAAATCCGAAAAAATATTTTGTCACGTGTTACTTGCGCCAGCAGTCTGCTACCAACAGCGGTTTGCCCCATCCAAAATGGCGGAGTTTTGTTCCACTCGTGAACCCTGGACGCAAATTTTGCTTCAAATGTGGTTCCAAAGTTGCAGGGATTTCACATCCGAGTGCAAGAATAAGTACATTCGAAGATGAGCGTGCTTCTTCCTCGTCATCTTCGAAGTCATTATCACAATACTTCACCTCCAAAGCGGAAGAACGCAGAGGATCTAAGTTTAACAAACCAAACAACTAAGCCGGTTTCAAAAATAACACGTTAACGATCCAAGACCCAGGATCCAGTTCAGTTTTCAAAGTATCTCCGTTCATATAGATCTCATGGTACTCGCTCAGCGAGTGGACAATGGTATCGTACCTAAATCCCCTCAGTTCAAAGTAATGTTCTATTACCAGCCTCTTCTCTGCCGAACTGCACAGACTTTCCTGTTGATGTCTCTTTATTGTTCCACACTGCCGACAGAATACTCCATTGCTCTCAAACTCTCTGCCACGTTTATGGAAGAACTGAAATCGTACTTTGTGTTATATTGTAAACGATTACAAACTCTTTATACTTGAATCACCCTAAAACCATTATAAAATCTGACTAAATATTTTATAACTAATCTCAACTAAACAAGGTATCAGGAACGGGAATCTCGTTTATTGATACAGCGAACGTTTTACACATCACCATAAAGAAATTACAGCAGTGAATGAACAATAAAGCAAAGTTGAAAGAGATGCCTTCGTGTGGCTCTTGCATAACTTATAAAATCTTGATAGCTTACAAGCCCCTAGGGATTAATCATACCTGCAAGCACGCTTTAAGTACTTCTACAGTTAACACGAATCATACATAATGAACATACTCCAGTGTCATTATTAAACGTGACAAAATATATTAACCCACACCCGCCCCTCCTCCCTGGGGGCTTGTAAGCTAGGGAAGAGGACGAAGAGATGAAGAGGACAAAGCACGCTCATCTTGAATGTACTTATTCTTGCACTCGGATGTGAAATCCCTGCAACTTTGGAACCACATTTGAAGCAAAATTTGCCTCCAGGGTTCACGACGAGTACGAGTCGAACAAAACTCCGCCATTTTGGATGGGGCAAACCGCTGTTAGTAGCAGACTGCTGGTGCAAGTAACACGTGACAAAATAATTTTTTGGATTTGCAAAATATTTTTCAGGATTTAGCGACAATTCTCGGATTTGTAAACTTATTTCAGATTTACAAAATAATATTTGTGGATTCAATAATTTTATTAGGATTTGTAATAGTTTTTCAGATTTGATAAACTCTTCAACGATGATTTCCAAAAGACATTACGATTTGAAATATTTTTTTCGGATTTTAAAAACATTTTTTCGGATTTCGTTAATATTTTTGGATTGTCCCTTATCGGCTTCCGTACTACTCACACCACAGATGATTTGTTTTTTATTTCTTTTTCATCTGTCTAGATTTTTGACATTTTATGCATGGTAACCTTAAAATTTGAGTTGGATATAAAATATTTTATTGCTGGTATCAATATGGTAACTAGATTCATTGGTAGGTTAGAGAGTTTCTGTATCCTTTGTAGGCGGGAGTCATAGCTGAATGGAGTGAAGTCAATCGCAAACTACGACATCATGGTTTCCAACCCGTCATGGTGTTACCATCCAGCAGATTGCAACATCTTCCTGGTGGTAAGAAAACTATAATTTTGAATGTGTCTTTTAATGCTGGTCTGGTGTCTTTGTGCTAGGAATGTGCCAAAACTCATGTACACAGGGTTCTCAATAGGACTTGAAGAATGTGTCTGGTCAACCTTCATTAGGCAGCTGTGACAAACGGTGGGGTCGTAAACTGGGCGGGGGGGAGGGGGGGTTGAGGGTCTGAGACATGTTCCCAAAGAAAATTTTTAAATATATGGAAGCTCTGAAATGCAATATATTTGAAGCCACTTTGGGTATCAACTTCAATTATTACAGAATAACTACACAACACATTCTGTTGACTAGTTTTAAAAGTTTTATCAGAGGAACAAACTTTTCACTTTAGGTAAATGTAAAGGAAAAAGTCTTGTCACTTGGTTATTGTTAGTGCCAACTTGTAAGCTAGTTATTAGGGCCGTTTATACGAGAGAAAATAAGCCGCGGCTTACTCTGGCCGCGGCTTACATAAGACGCGAAAGGAAACATTTATACGAGTACGGCTTATATTAGACGCGAACTGCTCGTATAAATGGTTCACAGCTTAGTTCGCGGCCAGGTTGTACTTTTAACAAGCGTAGATTTAAAATTAAAATCGGAGAACTTACGCTTGCCGAGTTAACGCAGACATCGAGCTGCCCCGGAATCTCAAGCTCGCTGCATATGAGCAGGATTTGTTTTTCTTCTGGGGCACTCCACACATTTCTAATGTTACATGAATCTCTATCCGCCATAAATGTCAACAAAAGTCACTGCAACGCGCGTCTCCTGGCCGTGAAGGTCTGGGATATAATTGAAAACAGAGCATGCGCAGCAGTCGTTCACTGCTTCAGCAAGCCGCGGACAACGTTTGAGTGCATTTACACGAACACTTTCACGTCCAAGGTAAGCCGCAGCTTGGATAAGCCCATCACAAAACCCCTCGGCCAGGATAAGCCGCGGCTTGAGCTGACCTTGGGTTGAATAAGCCTTGAACATAGATTTTGTACCATTTATACGGGGCGTTCACGTCTTATGTAAGCCACGGCTATAGTAAGCCGCGGCTTATTTTCTCTCGTATAAACGGCCCTATTATTATTGTCAGCTTGTTAGCTAGTAGTTATTGTTAGTGTCAAGTTGTAAGCTAGTTATTATTAGTGTCAGCTTGTAAGTACCGTTTAGAGTATTGCCTCTATGTAATTTTCTGTCTGTTAATACCTGTTTTTGTTACGATTGCAATAAAAAAAATAATAAAAATAAAAAAGGTTGGCTCATAATAACAAATGTGTTTCAATACCAAGGCATTACGTAGCATTTAAAACGTACCTTTAGCCTTCTTGGCATTGTCCTTGAATTGACTGAAACCAACAAAACTTAGCACTTTTTTTCCATTTGGCTGCCATTACTATTGCAAACTGTGTAGCACTGGAATTGAGTATCGCATGACCATGTTTTACTGTGAAGGGCTGGGCCAAAGTGAATGTTCTATACCCAGAAGTATATGTGGTTGAAAACATGGTGGTTGTCAAGTAGGGGAGCACCAGCAGGCACTCTTGTTTGGTCTCAATTGTTTAGATTATTTTGTACAGTATATCCAGGGATGTCCCTAAGAGTAAGGTGCCGGCTAATTTCTCTGGCTGAAAAAGAGCTTATCACCAGCTCAGATTGAAAGGAAAACAAAGACGTGGGAATTTTAGAGATGAAAATGAGTAAAACAGCCAGCTTGACTAACCAAAAAGCCTGCTTATCATTTTCTTAGCTACATCCCTGTATATCACAAAGAAAACTCAAAATCAGATGAAAGGGATAGGTAGAAGACCTGAGCACAAACGAACAAGACAGGGTTGTCAATAGTAGCCGGCTGCCAACGAAAATCGTCACCAACTTGGTTAGTATTGGCCGGCTACTCTACTTGGCATTTCTTTACCAATGGCATTTTTAATTTCCCTGGTCTACTTCAAAACTTTCTGACAACCCTGGTAGGAGAAAAGCAGCAAATAAACTACAAAGTAAGGAACTACAAATTCCAAAGTAGGCAGCAATCAGTCACTGGGTGCTGGCTTCTATCGAGAAGCCTGTGTACTGAGATCAAAACAGAATTTTTAAATATCACAAAAACCGTATTTCTGGTATAACGTTTTCACTCTTTATCCACACAATGCACTCAGTTCTTGTACTGTATATAAAAAAGGTTATGTACATGTAAACCAGCCTTAAATTGGTAAATGTATCATGGCCCCAAGAGCTTGCTGAAAATTATGATTCTACAGTTGCGCTTGACCCCAAAACACACTTTTGGGATCAAGAAGTTCACAGCTCATCATTCTGTTATCATTAAACACCAGTCAGAGTGCATCTAGGAGTTTTGTAGTAATACTTTTGTACATTCTTGTCTTTCCTTAAGCCCGCCTCGAATAGCTTATAGCTAACTGTGGGTTCTCAAGGTTAGTATTGTGTGACTGTATAAGTTAGACAATGAAGTTTGTTTGCCTGTCGTTGTTGTTCCTCTTTATCATATCATAGGTCCTTTTGAAAATTTCCATTCTATTGTGAACATTGTTGTGCAATAATGTATTGCTAACATTAAAAAATATTCAATGATTTTTTTTTCTAGTAAATAAAAAGATGTTCAAAGAAATGTATCTCCTTATTTTTCCAGAAGCTGTTGTGTTGGAGGAGTTTACATCCAAGAATTTGCAGCACACATTGGACAAACTGATGACTGACTGTGATAGACGACAGTCAATGGTGCAGGAACTTATCTCTTCTTCTCACAGAATACAGTTAGTACTTTTTGCATTTCAATGATATTGTCACAGCAAACTTGCACAACTGCACGTACAGCTGTACAAACACACCGTATACAGTAGTCCATCTCTATAAAATAGGGGAAACCTTCACTGAATAAGGACCTCCAGCTATTTATGATTTTCTCCTGACCGCAAGTTTAGTAGCTTGAGAAAACAGCTGACATTTTATGATGCCACCACTGGTTTCCCCACCAAATGACTCCCGAGGAATGAGAGCAGAAATTCCTTACTGATGATATACGTGTCACTACTCAAGATCTTTGTAGTGCTGGTAGTGATTGGTTTTGCTGGTACAAAAATTTGTTTCAACCCATCAGAAGTTCACTTATGCTACAAGTTCATGCAATTTCAACTGTACATGTATGTGAGTTTAATATATTTTAATAAACAAAACTCAGAGTACAAGTACTAAATAAATTGCAGGTCTAACTTGGGTTAGTCAAGTTACAGATACATGTTACAGCTGATCTTTATCATGCCCAGCGGGCAGATAAGCCCAGAATTGTTTGACGTTAAAATAAACATGCTCATATTGATTTTACATGTTTATACACTGTCCATTTGCATTTGGAGCAGGCGTTTGAAACTATATTTGAGGAAATGAAGCTTGATTCAAATGTCCTTGAAAAAACATTCACTTTAATAATTAATAAATTGGTCTTGCTTCAATCTTAACCACACAGTGGCTTGCGCAAATAAACCATGTCGTGTTGTATATGTCAAAGCAAAATTATTGAGAAATCGGTCATGGGTGAGGCTTTTGTTTTCTGTCTCGTGAGACTTGATCCTTGACTTGATTCTCTATAACTGGTTCTCAATTCTCCCTTCGCGTGGGAATCAAGAACCAAGAATCGAGACACGCAACAGACCGTCAACTTACTGCAGTGTAAAACTTCTGACCAACTGGGGATTTATCTCAAACCTTTCCCCAAGGCTATTTTAAAAAGGTATGTTCTCAGTTGGATGGGTGTGGCTGTTCAGCACCACTGAATTAAAAAAATATATGATTGACGCATAATTTAGGAATGCTTAGTTATTTGTCTGTTAAATGAAATACAGTTCCAACAGCACTGTTAGTGACTACTGTGCATGTGTAAGGTTTGTAGTTGGTGCCTTTTATACAAAAATATTTGTTGTATATTATAGCAGGAGTATGAATCTCTTTTGATTCTCTCTTGATTCCGTAGGAGAGATGCTGATGAAGAAAGGAATCGAGTTTATCGTTTTGAAATGGAGGTGTGTTGTATGAAGCAAAACATGTGATGTACAATACGTATCAACCATTGTTGAGTCAACATTAATTTTTTTGCATGGTCTTCAACCAGCAAAGAAAACCAAAATATGAGTAGTAGTACTGTGTGTATTGTCCCATTTTACTGTTGACTGATCAGTTTTTATTCAGTTGAAATATTTATTGTTCCTTCTGAAAACCAAAAAAATTAGAGTTTTTAAACTCACTGTCACAAAAGGCAGCTGTAAACTTCCTTTAAGAAGAGGAGATTGAATAGGGACTGTGAAATTCCTTTTTTACAGATAAGAAACCTTCAAAGAGAGCTAGAAGAGGAGAAGCTTAAAACTCAGGTTAGAAGTCGTTTACTAGATATATAGCTAACTGTTATACTTTTCTTTATAAATTATACCCATTTTTGCAGTAATATATGGACCACAGTTCTTGGCAGTGGGGTGGGTTATCAGTCAAGAGAGTATCCTTGGATTGCTTACTACGTGTAGAAAACAAATGAGTATGTGTTAGTGGCTTGGAGCTAAGGAAGGTATTGAGACACCTTGGTGAAATGTAAAAATGTTTTCTCAAGAAAAAGTGATTTTGAATTTGAGCTCTTTTTAAAAGTTTTTGGAAGGGATTCAGAAAGTTTGATGGTAGATACCCAGTGAGGTTCACAGAGGGTCAGTATAAGTTAATAAAGAGATCAAAGTTCAATTTAAATAAGGATCAACACTGGGTACTTTGTAGGCAACTTTGCAACTTTGTAGGCTGGTGCTTTCTACTTAAAGTAAATTATTATTATTCTAATATTAACCCTCAAAAAAATTAGGTGTACAGGATAGGGATACAGTGGAATATTTCAAAGCTTTGAAGCAATCAATGGAGAATGACATACTTTGAGTTAATCAAAGGTTTAAGCCAATGAATACATAATTGATGAATGTGATGACAGTAATGTTTTACTTGTAGGAGATGGAGAGAGTACGTCTTGTTGAACTTCAGCATCATGGAGAGGAAGTGCAAGAGTTGAAAAGAAGCAAAGCCGAACTTGCTGCATTACATGGACAACTGGAGCATAAAGTATCTCAGAGAGAAGCAGAAATAACAAGGCTGCAACGTGAATATCAAGAGCTTATCAAGGTCTGGGTGTAGACTTATCATACATTAGCCTATCAATAGGAAAGGATAGGCATCTCTTTTAAAAGCTTGGTTCCTTTCAACCACACATAATAAGTGTTTTTTTGTTACTGTTCTGACTTATGTGACCTTCCATACAGTGCTTCTCAATTAAGGCAACAAATAATGTAATCTTTAAATAAATACAGCTGTAGATGTGACAATAGTGCATGAAAACAATGACAAGTCCCATGACAGTTAAGCATTGCTCCATCAAAATTTTTTCAGCACCTAAGGGACTGGTCATTATGTATGTAGACAGGGGAGGGAAAAATATGTTGGAAAGATCAAAATTTCTGTAAGGCCCCCCCTGTGGACCATGTAAATAGCAAGTGACCCCCCTTCTTTATTCAATATTTACGTGATGACCCCCCCCTCCACCTCATATCTCCTCTTACATGCTCTACAAAGTAATTATTAAAATGCATGTAACAATACTCTGTTAAGAGTGAAGACTTATTGGTAAATGTTACTAATCATAAGATGATTAGTTACTTTGCATAACAATGGAACTAACCTACTCTATTACAAAATCAGCGTATAAATATATGAAAAGTGATAGATTTTTACAAATCGTGCCTTCATGGTGAACACAAATGTAATAACCATGCAAAATATAACTCTTTTCAAATGATTTTCATACAGTTGTAAAAGGACTACTTTCTAGTTGTGTCATCAAGTTTTTCTTGGGATACTGAAGTGACACAAGCATTTCATTAATAGAAAATTCAGTCAAACCAAATATTAAAGTAGATAGGTCTGGATTCTTTATTAGCTAAAATTTGAAATAAAAATGAAGTTTAGAGTGCAAACAGAATTTCTGTCACATGCAAATGACTAAGTTGTACAAAATAATGATGCTTTAAATAGACAGAAAGCAATAGGATTAGCATAAAATTGTACAACTTAGCATTACTGTTTCACAAGTATTGTTTGTGCTCTACTATTTAACTGCTTTACCCATATTGGTCAATGGACCCCTCTTAAAATATACCTGGCGATCAAACTGCTGACCCCCCTAAACTTCTTTATGAAAAAGTTTAGCCCCCCCCCTCTAGCCAATCTGAAATAGCCTTGGACCCCCCCTTCTTTTTTTCCCTCTTCTCCCGCTCTACATAAATAATGACCGGTCCCTAAAATTAAGCTGGAAAGTATGTTATCTTCTGCATACAACTATTGATGTGTTAAAATGATAATTTGCCTTCTCTTTTTAAAATACTTCAAGGAGGGAAGAAAGCTCAGGAGTCGAAGCAAACTAAGCAAATATAATTCTCCATACAGGCATGATACTACAGATCAAAGGTACGAGGTAACAACATGGACATTTGAGATTGTTCGCAAATTTGTCAGTGTTTGTTTTTTAAGTAGTTTTGCGTCTTAAGTTTTAAATATTTTGTTCACTTCTTACAGTGTAACTTTTTCATGTTGTTGAATATGATTGACAGCTATGAATCCCAACTCAGTAGAGTTCAGCAAGAGGTTGGTCACTTGGAAAAGAAAACAGAAATGCACAGCAAACCTTCAAGTGTTGATAGTTTTGGTGATCAGAAGTCAACATCTCAGTCTGACAGCAATGGGGACTCATTTTCCCAAAAAGGAGCAATTACACAAAGAGTGGGCAGCAGTGCTTACACACCAAAAAGAAGTGAAGTTGAACTAGCAGTAAGATTCTGGCTGTTACATCAATATTAATTACAGTATTGACAGCCTAACTTATCTTAGCATCCATACTTTTGGTCAATGTGCCTTAACCTGCGGGCATAACAAAGTATTTCACAGTACACAGACAAGTTAAGGAAAGGATGTGCGTACAGTGTATTGTGCATTGTATCAGTAATGATTACATGCAATGTCAATTAATGACTCGTCATTCGTCGCCAAGCATCATTATTGTACAGTACTCAGAGAGTACCAGGTGTTATGGGAAGGAATGCATATTCATTACATCCTATTAGATAAGATGCAAGGCCACATACATGTAACTCTTGGGTTGCATCTAAAAGGTGAAAGCTTTCTTGCAGTACCATTCTGATATGGAAAAAAAAAGTTGGGCTTTTTATCCTCTCACACTCTATGTTGTCTTAAAGAACCAGTTAAGAGAATTCAATAATGTTTCAGTACATTGTAAGACTGAGTTGGTGGATTTGTCATGAGTTTGTCGTTCTTGTCTTATTTTTATAGACTTTAGAGAAACAGCTGAGAGAATCTAAAAAGTTGATTAAGCTTTTGGAGAGTGAGAACACACATCTGAAGATGGAGTTAGAATCAAGGTTTTGTGCTATTAATTTGCACCAGTGTGTTACATGATAATAATCTAAGCTTAATAGGAATATATTATACCTACCATCAAACCTGAACAGTGTGAATGTGACTGCCAAATTTCTCTTCCACAAGCACTTAGATGCAAAGGACAGAGGTTATTGTTAAGTTCACCCTTTCTCTCATATTAATTGTACGTTAATTGCATTTCAATGACTACGGTCTTTTAAATTTGTTAAATAGACATTAGAAAAAAAGGATATCCCCTATTAGTAATGGTGTAACGATTAATCAAAGTCTTGATTAATCATGATTATGACCGTTTGGTTCGATTCACGATTCTTTGCATCCACATTTCAATTTTGGTTTGATTTTTGCATACCTTTTCCAGGGTGCCCTCTGTGAGTTATTATATTGTAAAATCAGAATCCAGAACTGTGTCTGCAGTTTTGTGTTGCCTGGTAAAAATGCTGTCCTTCAACCACCCCTTGAGAATTTCCAAATAAGGCAAACCATGTGCAACACCTTCTTTGTCAGGTTCTCAAACATGGCGACGAACCAAGTGACTGTGAATCCTCCTGTCCCTGTTACTATTCTCCAATTGAGGGTTTAGGGTTACATGTTGTTAACGTTACACGTTTTATAAGAATTAAGGAACATTTACATAATCGAATCGAAATAATCTAAATCGAAAGGCAATAATTGAAATCCAATCAAATCGCAAGGAATATGAATCGTTACACCCCTACCTGTTGGTATGGATTTTAACTCTTTGGGCAGTTATTTAAGTTGTAGTTTAAGACGATTATTGTTGATCATCCATATATTTTTATAAAGTTCTTCCATTTAAGTTCATTTTGTTCTTTACAGCTGCTTGATACTGTTTGAGCAAAGTAGTGTTTATATGTTGCCGTTGGTCAAACTGAATATGAATTAAAAGTCACCTTTTTTGGTTGACCTTGAGATGATTGCCGTGTATGCATGGACAAAACCAAAGCCTTTAGCTGATAAAATAAATAATGAGCATTAACAGAAACCATTTTCAAGGCAATATGAAAATCCCTGAACTCTTTGTTAAAATTTTTGGCACTGCAACCCACATGGCAATCAAGTTAATCTCTTATATAAAATGGCAGTATCATTGTTTTCTTGTATTAGACCTAATCGAGATCACTGGAAGAATGCAAGGAAATACAACAAAAAGTTGGAAAAAATTCTTGCTGAGAACAATCTCAGGTGATTATTGAAGTGTTAGATATTTTTGTATTTTTTTTCACTTCCCCATTTTTTGCACTGTAAGTTTTGTCACTCTCAGTTTATAATGTTTCTGTCAAAGGCAATCCATTTATGTGGCTTTGTTATGTACAAAATAAGGCTTAAAAGTGGCTGAGTTTCTGACCGAGATTTTTCTTGAAGCCATTAATTTAAAGTAACAAAGAAGTCTCATGTAAAGAGCATAACATATTAATACTGTTCATGTTTATAAGACTTGCTTTTGGCTTCCCCCTAGTCCCCATAGGTTTATGAAGACTACTCCTTCGGCTCATCAATGTGGCTGAGTACTTTCCTCAAGCTAAAAATACCAACTAGAAGCAACGTTCTGTCTTTATAGCCTGAAATGCTTTTTCTAGCTCTTATCAGATTATTAAGGTTCCTGTTGTCAATTCATCATGGTGAACTGCACTGTACCTTTGCTTAACAACCCTTGTGTACAGTTCAGTTCTGCAAACTATGATTGTAAGATCAGTAGTCTGCAGCTCCACATGGGCTATCACACTCTGTCAGCTAAATTATTTTCACCATCCTAATAACCCTAGAATTTCTGCTAAGGTCATTCTTACCTGTTGTATTTACTAGGTGGGCACCCAATACATCACCAAATCATCCCTTCCCAAAAATGTGTTTTGATAGTTTTAATTTTAAGGTGTCTTTTTTCTCTTAATTTCCCAGTCTTCCACGGAAGATGAAGCAAAAAGAAAAAAGGGCCGTGGAAACTGAAGCAAAACCTTCCTCAAAACCACAGAGATACCGCACAAATGTAAGGACCTTAACTCATAGTTAGCTCTTTTTAAATGTTTCTAGTACAACTTTATGTTTCCTGGAAGTAATTAATCAAATTGATTTCTGGACATAAAGCTGAATTAGTACACAATGTTACAGATTATGATTAATTATTTTTTGGTAATAACATGGTTGCCATAGGTAAGGAAATGGTTTTTTAGGGAAAAAAATTCTTCAGGGGAAAAGTCAGGGCATTTCACTTCAAGTCAGGGAGAAATGTAATTTTAAGAGTACATATTTCTTTTCCCTCCACTTGTATTGTCTGTAACATTTAAAATTCTCTTTTACATTTTGCGGACATGAATTGTGTTGTGTTTAATTGGTGTAATATTGTTCATGAAATTGAACAACAAGTTCAGTGTTCTCCCTAAATTTTAGCTCAGCGGGTGAAGGACCATTCATGGACGGTAAGACAGAAAATATGTGCCAGAGGCACACTTTCCTGGGGGGAGGGGGGCAGTGGAGTAAGGGACATGGCCCCGCCCTTGCTGGGTAATTTAGGAGCTAAGTTCCCTGAAACGTCATTCCCTCATTTTACGACCTATTTTTAAACCCTAATGTTTTACTCTGTCTTCAATGCTCTGTTTCCAAAATGAAGAGAAAAGCTGGGTATACTTTATTACACTTCCATATATTCATTCATTACCTTGATCAGATCAGATCACAACTTGCTTATATTTGTTAAACAACTTATTTCATTTTAGTAAACCTTCAAGCGGTTGCATGCGGTAAAAAGTGTTGCTTCAAACAGTAAATTTTACTGCTTACCGCTTGATAAGGAGGACACTATCAATACATGCACACCATTACTTGCTGAAAGCATAAACAAATGAGTGGAGAGAATTAATGGTTGTGAGGGGAGCATTGAGTCCATTATCAATACTAATTTTTGAAATTGTTTATTCCATTGGTCAGGGAAATTTTACGTTTGTCAGGAAAAACGTCAGAGAATTTCAGAAAACTCTGGCTGTGGCAATCATGAATAACTTCTGTTTAATTTCTTTTCACTTCTTTATGGTTTCAACCATTTGAAATTTAAGCTGTATCAAAGATGGCCTATATGCCCTTTAAAAGATTCATAGTTTTCCATACAGTTTTCATGAAAAAAGAATTGTTTGCACATCTTATCTGTTTTTGGGTTAGAATAATATTATTATTATTAGTTGAAGGGATTGCTTGTTTCAGACATATGCAAGTATTCATACACAAATGGCTTCTTTTCCTGTAGATTGAAGACATTGATTTTCTACCAATTGATGTTTGTCGAGAGTATTTGAAGGTATTTTCTACATAATTATCTGCTGCTTATGGATAAGAAAACCAGCTTATGATCCATTACAGCTGATTTCAGTGCAGAGAACAGAAAAAATTTTAAAGGAAAATAGATATGCAATCACAGTTAGGAAATTGTTTTAAGGGTTCATCTGCATATATGTCCTTTCAAAAATTACCAGGACTCATGTTATATATTGCTTATTTTATTCTTAGGAAGTGTGCGGCATACTTGAGATTAATAACCTTCAAGGCATGGAAGACAAAGTAAACTCTTTGAAGTTGCCTGCACAGTCTTATCCTGCAATGGAAAAGGTTTGTTTGTCTGGTGGTGATAAAAATGTGTACATGTGAGGACATTATTTAGGCACTGATGAGAAACCTCTCTTGAAATAAAAAGTTTTAAAAACGGTGGTCTTTGGAATTTAAACAGTTTTAACAGGAGTACATAGTATCCATTAACAATTGACCTGTCACTTGGTTATCACTTGTATTTTTTTGCCAACTTTTACTGCATTATAACAGCAATTTTTTTTCTTCTGTTAGCTGATAAGAAATATCATGGAGTTACTCAGTTCAAAGGATTGCCCCAGCGCCATGTTATCTGAAGACATTTTTTCCCAGAGTTCACATGAGTTTCACTGCGAAAGGGCGTGGAAGAATGTTGTTCCTGTTCTCAGGAAGTGGCTGAATGAACTTACAGGTCTCAAGGCAAGTTAAGGCTATACTATCTTCATTTACAATTCCAGCTAGACTTGAGAGATTAAAAGCTGCCCTGATAAGTCCAACTGTAAACTCTCTCTGAGGAAATCACCTTCGGATTGTTGCTTTTTAGACAGCCATATTCCACTATAGACCTTTGAGTCAGTTAATTTGATTAATTCTTTTATCATTTATAGAGCTTTTTGTAGGGTTGAGCTGCTCGCTCTCAGATAAGATCTTGAATGGGCTTTCATAACATCTGAAGAATTATGGAGATCGAGGAGGGTGTTATCCGCCTCGGCCGTCATACTCAGTGTCATTCAATACCCTCTGAAATACAAGCTGTTTACACATGGTTTAAATTAGAGGACACAACCTATTGTTTTCTTTATTTATAATTTGCAAGGTTATTTATAGTGATCCAACTGGCAAGGTTGAAGGTACAGAAGAAACCTTGTTAATACGGACACAAAAGGGGACATGCCAAAGTATCCATTATCTGGGTGCCCATCTTAAACAGGTTAATTTTAGAGAAAATATATGTGGTTTTTTGAACAGTGTTGGGACAAACGAACTGTCCATATTATTATACACAGGTGTCCATAGAGCAAGGTTCCACTGCATTTTATACCTTACAACAAAGTTTTATTGTTTTCATAAACAGTGCATTTGGTGGAAGAATGTTTTCTTTTAAAGCATTGACTGTATTACCCTGTTACGGCCTAGGTACTTTGAAGCCTTGGAAAAAGTATACAATGTGGTCTCATCTTTTAAGATGAGACTACATATTAACCACTCCACAAGAAAACTAATGCAGTGAACACTGTTTCATCTTTTATAGGATCTAGAAATGTCAATCAGACAGCTGTCTTCACACTTGATGCCATGGAAACAAGCAGGCGTGTTTCAAGGAGACCACAAGGGATATTCAAGAGTACACAGGCTCAAAGAAGCAGTTGATGCTCTTTGTCAGGAAAAACGAGCCAGTCCTTCAGAAATACAAACAGACCAGGAGCCATCACTTGATCATCTTAAGAGCATCGTTGCTCACTTTCAAAAGCTATTTGATGTATATAGCATTGAAGGAATATTTCCACGGATGAATGAAATATATATGCAACTTGGGGAGACATACAATTCAATGAATAACATGCGGGACCTTCTTGGTTTGGGTAAAAAGATTTCCCACTTATTTCTGTTTTCTGTCTTAGCATCCTCTCTCTTCTTTTTGCCCAGGTTATTCACACATTAGATAGTACTATCCACTGGGTAAAACACTATCCAACAGGCCCCAGTTGTTCAAACTTTGGATAACGCCATCCACCAGACAAAAAACTAATTATGTTATCCACTGGATAGTGATTTATCCAGTTGATAGTGTTATCCACCTTTTGAACAACTGAAGCCAGATCAATGGATATAAATTTTTCATGTGGACATGATAGAATTATCCTCCTTTTGAACAACGCGAACTTGTTTAGTAATGATTTGCTGTATTGTACTTTTCAAAAGTCACCTAAATTGTATGTTGCAAGAAAATTAGGCTGCCTACTAAAAATTTTCTCTCATCTGTAGCAAACCAAAATATTGTCATTTTTCCTTTTTTGTTTGTTTACGTGTTTAGATCTCCTTATTAGAAAACAGTTTAGAATAGGTTGCACAAGTTACATAGAGAGTTTTCTTTTCTTTTTTCAGAACCAACTTGCAAATCATCTGATGTGGTCAATGCAGTTGCTAAGCTTAGTAAAGCCAAACATCTGCTGATGGTTGAAGACTTGCCTGGGTAAACCTCCTCATACAGATAGAAATAATGGAGTTGCTGTCTTCAGTGTCACTAAGAAATAGTGTTTTCAACAGGAGGCTGTGCATGAGCTGAAACTTACATTACACTAAAAACTACCATGTGCATTTGAAGGGAAATTCAAAATATGGTTTGCACAAAGTTCATGACAGTAGCATGTTCTCGGCTGGTTTCAAGATTGCCAAAAGGATTTGGTGCTACATCCCTCGATTTATTACTATGTAGATGATTAGGTGTAATAGCTTTTGTTGATGACTCAAGACATCAGTCACTGGCCCCTAAGTAAAGGGCTCACTGAGTACAAAGATTATAATATTCATAAACATAAGTTGGTGAAGTTTCACTGTACTGTATCATCATTAATTTGTGTTCTTGTGTGATCTTATTTCTCTTTTTTCAGCATAATCAAACGTCTGGATCAGTATGATGAGTTCTTTCCAGCTTTCCAATCTCTTGTATCTGAACTGAAGAGGCTTTTAAGTGAGTGCCTTTGTATTCATAGTTATTGTGTTTTATACTGAGACATTGCTATTGCTGTAATCAAATGTGGGAGCTGCGTGAGGAGTCTGATGATCAGTAAGATACCTTATTACATGAAATTTTTGCAACACATTAATAATTCAGTGATTTTGAGAAATCCTTATTTAGCGGCACTTTTTTAGCAATTTTTTCCATAAATTTTGGCACATAAGTCACTAAATCTTCACGATTTCACTACCTAACTGAAACTGAAACATATCTGACTGACGGACACAGTTGCTACGTTTGATTAGGAGTCTAAGGGGATGCAGCAAATCCAGCCTCCTTCACACTGAGTATCACTTGTCTGACTGATCATTTGATTCCTCACACAGTTCAGGTGTTTGATTAGGAGTCAAAGGGATCCAGCAAATCCAGCCTCCTTCACACTGAGTATCACTTGTCTGACTGATCATCACACTCCTTACAGGCAAAACACGCAAACTTGCATTTGCCATGATCATCACAGTATCATACCATTATCCTCATGCTATTGTTGTGTATACTTCTCTTCTATGTTATCCTTCAGTAAATGCTTTGATTTGCCTCCACAGGAGTTCAAGAGATGGACGAAATAATAACAGCTGTTACAGCACTTGTCAAGTTTCCTCCTTACTGATATTTTTAAAAGCAATTAATTTTTTATCTTTAAATGTTGTTTTATTTATTTCTATATTATCTTTAATCTTATTTGTGTGAAAGCTTAGCACCAAAAATGTCTCTTTAAATAAATAAATAAATAAAGTTTAATTTACCAAAAAAATAAAATAAAATTACTTGCATCTGTTTTATTCTGTTTGCTGCATGGCTTTCCTGTTTTGAAGGTACGTTTATCCAGCTTTGAAAAAATAATTATACCCTTGTTAAACAAGTAAAAGATATACAGCATTCTGCAGCACAGATTTTGAGGTAGAAGTCTGTTGTAGAAGATGATGCACAAGATGTGGCTCGCATGTCATAATTTTTCCACAAAGGAACAGAACGTTTTGATTCCACATTATGAAAAAACAAGAAATTATGCAGAGAGCTCATTTTGGTGAATTTATTCCTCGAGGAACTCATAAACATTAAAGTAATACTTTTTCTAATACATTAGCTGTTTGGATAGCGAAATTCCCCGGAATAAGTCACTTTTTTTTAAGCTACATGACAGCTCTCTCGGCCGTCATGTAAATGCCACTTCACGCAATAGCTTAGAAATTCAAGAGTACTCTGTCACTCAGTACTCTTTATTTTTCTCTTCCCCTCATTTCGCAATAGGTTAGAAATTCAAGAGTACTCTAACCTCAGTACTCTGTATTTTTCTCTTCCCCTCGTCTCGCGCTTCGTCCTCGTCGTCGTCCTTCCTTTCCCTTTCTCACACATCAATCCATTTTATTTCCCTTCCCCTTCAGATGCCTGCAATGCAGGCAAAGACTACAGGATATCGCATTACAAAGGTGGTTAAGTGATACAATTAATGGCATAAGCAACCATGCCAAAAGAATAGAGTGAAATTCTACAGAGGAGCTATAATCTAGTCCCTGCAAAATACTGACTGATCATATCTGGCTAAAAATGTTGAAAGCTCATATTATTTTTTTAGCATTTTTAGCCAGAATGGAGTGCTTGCCCAAAGGCCTTGCCAGAAGATGATGATCGGCAAATCTGAAAGCATTAGTCTTCCACAAAGTGAATTTAAATAAGATGCTTAATAAATAGAAGCACTTTATTCACTGAAACAGGGCTTGAAGTATACACAGTGAAAAGTGATATCTACAAGAAAAATCAGCTCTTCATTGGTTCTGGTTGATCCAGTTTGTGCCCATGCTTTTCCAATTCTGCCCTGAAAATAAAGGAAACCGACGAAATCAAGGCAAGTACCTTACCAGGGCTACTTCAACGTTAAAACTGACGAAGTCAAAACTCGCAGTCTGGTACATGACTGTGTTTAAGGTGTGAATGGATGGGTTCAGGTCACTCAGAGACTGATATGTGATATATTTTTTAGTTAAAGGAGCTGTGTCACAAAATTCAGCCAAATTAGGAAATTACAAAATGCCTGTTAATGGACATTTTACCTGTAAAATAGAGTTAACTAATTAGAGCATACTTCAGCCATTGTTTCATTATGATTTACTTTGCCCTGGGTGGCAAATATGTTGCTATCGCACATAAAAGAACATTGCGTGACTCAGCTCTGGTTCAAGAGCTCCTTGTTTATCTTATGTTACATCAATAACTGACCTTCAGTTGTTTCTAAAAACTTCTGTGGTAACAAGTTTTCATTGTTAGTAGCTGTAATCAATACTATGTTATGCTTATATCCATCAATGCTAGCTGAGTGCTCCTTTGTTTTGTTCACTTTGCGTGCACGCGTTGTATTTTCCAATAGTAGTTTACTACGCATTAGTTTCTTATTTTTCCCTACCACACCTGCCCTCAATTTAATAAAGCTGGACTACTGGCTTGGGTGCACACCTCCTACTTTTACCTCCACGTAGCAGGCTGGGTGGGGCCCCCACCCCACCTTAGTTTATTCACTCCTGGGTGGGGATACGCTCCACTCGTTGCCTTGTCCATTACCATGCAGGGTGTGTCGCTGCCACCCTCACTGCACTGCTCATTGCTAGGGTGTCTTGCTGCCTCCCTCATTCCATTACGTATATTACTAGGGTGTGTCGCTGCCACCCTCAATCCATTACGTATATTACTAGGGTGTGTCGCTGCCACCCTTATTGCATGCACTTTATGGGGTGTGTTGCTGCCACCCTTGTTTTACCCCGGGGTGCACCCAACAACCTTTAGTCCCATTTACTGCCAAAGACTGTGTATTTTATCTTGGACTACATAGTTAAGCGATTAAGTTGTTGAATGAAGAAAAACATAAAAATAAATGCTTAAAACTTTAAAGGAAGGTTAAAATAACATAACAGAAACAACAGATGCCACTGATGGGCAAAACTGAGGAAGACTGAAACGGATTGAAATTAGGGTTTTTGAAAACTGTTCAGCCTAACAGTTTTTCAAAGTTGATCCCTGCTGCTTGCAACTTCAAAAATAACGTTCAGGAGACATTTTTGTTTCTCTCAGATCTCTGATTTTGTCATTTACCTGTAATTTCTTTGCTTACTTTAATAGCGATTGAGGGTGAGTAATTGGCAAAATTAAACAAAATGAACTGGACTCCCATGACACAGCCCCTTTAAGAAGTGTCTATTTTAAGGTTTAAGTAGTGACTACTGAATGATGCTGATGCTCATTTATTTGTATTTGTACATACCTCAGCTGATTTGAGAAGTCATCCTCTACAGTATCATCATCCCAGTTGTCCTCCCACACATGAATATCAGCTTGGTCTTCATCTCCAGCTGTCCACTCTATTAACAGGGAAGAAATGAAATCTTTTCCTCCCTTCCTTGAAATGAGCCTTTGGCACCCTTGATGTCTTCATCAATTAAAATAATAAAATATAATCCTGGCAGCTGGTAATTATATTTAATTTTTAAGTAAGCTTATACAAAGATTTTCTGTAGTGAAAAGTATGTGTGTTGAAAAAACCTTATTGTCTCAAGTGGAAGGAAATAAAAGGATGAAATCATGACTTCGACAAACTAAAATAAAAATAAGTCTTAGTGTTCAAACAGGAAAATTCTAGATTACATAGTCTAATAAACCTAAATTTGGTATGAGGTACATCATCCATCCCTAACACTTGCCACAACAGCCAAAATAATGGACCGATAAATTAACAACCGACCCAATGACAGGGGAAATTTTGGGGATATTTTACTTTCAAAATAAAGTCTCTGACCTAAAAGGTGACAAACGTGACAATGACATGGCACTTAAAAGGCTGACCTGCGTATCCCTGTGAAAGCACATGTTCAGTATCAGTGTTGCATTCTTTCTTTTTTCTATGTACATGAAAACGTGTTGAGCAATGTTTTACGGAAATCTGACCCTCAAAACTCGTACTATATGTACCTTCAGTGGGAAACTCTTCAAATTCATCGTCTTCTTCCAGTAATCCCAAATCTGTTTTTTTGACTGTACCCGCCATCTTGAAATGTAAGCTTTGGTTAGTGAACGTCATATATGGTTCACGACATGTACCATGATATTTTTCTTAGGCGCTCTCCCCAATCCTCTTCTTTTGCGTAGGATAGGTGCGCATTTAAGGTGCGCATAACCCTGCTCCAGCAAAATCACTTAGTGCCATATCTCTTCCTTTAAAACCAGAGGGTGAGCAGAGACAGTTTTTTGGGGGAAATGACGATGTTTTTCTGATAAGTTATGTGCCCGGGGGAGGGGACATCCTATAATGGCCTATTGTTGGTTTTCACATGACGTCACTAAATTCAAACTACAAAACTGAGATTTTGTTTTCATGATGTATTAGAGCAGCTGAAAAGTAATTGTCATACAAATTTTCGCTTCAAAAGGGTTATTGGTTTTGTAGCCTGCATGACAGGCGCTTTATGAGCCAAGCGGGGCGAACGCGATATTTCGCGCGGAGCGCGACACGAGGACGAAGCGCGAGACGAGGGGAAGAGAAAAATAAAGAGTACTGAGGTTAGAGTACTCTTGAATTTCTAAGCTATTGCGAAATGAGGGGAAGAGAAAAATAAAGAGTACTGAGTGACAGAGTACTCTTGAATTTCTAAGCTATTGCGAAATGCGGGGAAGAGAAAAATAAAGAGTACTGAGTGACAGAGTACTCTTGAATTTCTAAGCTATTGCGTGAAGTGGCATTTACATGACGGCCGAGAGAGCTGTCATGTAGGTTAAAAAAAAGTGACTTATTCCGGGGAATTTCGCTATCCAAACAGCTAATGTATTAGAAAAAGTATTACTTTAATGTTTATGAGTTCCTCGAGGAATAAATTCACGCTTTTGTACCAAAACGCGGTAAAAAATGTTTTTGTTGGTTTCCGTCCGCCATGTTGGTGCCCATCCAGGTGGGCACCAGCATGGCGTCTCCATACAAATCTCTATAAATTAGGGTAAAACATTTCTTCGGATATCTCGTATACGGAATATTCTTCCTGTCATGGTAATCGCAAATGCGATTACTTTTCATTTCCAGTTGGAGGTGAAGAAAAGTGGGAGAAATTCAAAAGTAAGATTGCCATATTCATCTCTTAAAGTTTGTTCCTTTATCAATGGATATATCTGACTAGATTTATGAAAACATGGCTTCAGTGAGTGTCTAAAGGTCCTATGCTAAGTGCGTCCTTGGTACCAAGACTTTGACCCTCTCCACCCAGGACGATGGGTGACTGTCTGCACCTCCCACTGAGCTCTGCTATTATCATGATAATCATTCTCAGCAGAGGCGTGATTCAGCTGGCTAGGGCAAATTAAGACCAAGGTACTCGCCAGTCAAAGCCTGCACTGAACACTGTTGTTTACTGAAGGGATTGTGTCAAAACAGCCCCCTCCCTACCCAACTAGTTTTGACCCCTGGGCCTGATCCACCCACCCACTGTTAGGGCAGTCCCTGGGCTATCCAGCTGTACCGAGCAAGACGTCAAGCCCCCTACATTTTTGGGCACCAGACTGGCCTGGAGCCGGGCTGCACCTGGCGCCAGGCGAAAATCCAGTGGCCACGTTTTAACGAAATCAGACAGATATATATACCGTCTAATTTATACTTTATAACGTATTTGAAAAAGGATGACTTACCTGCAGCCTCTTAATTGTTGTTTGAAGGCAAAATCATCTAACTTTCTTTTTCATAAAAATGATGTCACATGACCTCTTAGTGCAAAAGGCATATTATAACATTCACTAAAGAAAACATACTTGAAATAAATGAGACAAAATAACCTTGTGATTTAACGGTGTATGACATTTGCAGACCGCAGACTGCAGACCGCAGACTGCAGACTGCAGACTGCAGACCGCAGACTGCAGACTGCAGACTGCAGACTGCAGACTGCAGACTGCAGACCACAGACTGCAGACCACAGGCTGCAGACTGCAGATATTTTTGTGCAAAGTTACATTGGCCTCATTCCCAAAATGCTGTTGGCTATTCTTCACCAACCCTTTATCATCTCACCCGGCATATCACTAATTGCATTGATTCTTCATTCTTCTTTGATTATCGTGAATTGATAATGACAAGTAGCAACGCCCACTAATGCCTGTCTAAATAGTAGTCTTCTGTAAAAAAACGTTTTTAGATTGCGAGCCTCTTCGTAGGATAGATCAACGACATTTAACACCTTTTAAATGACGTATTTCATCTTAGCAGTATTTAGGGATATGCCAAATAATCGAAAACAAACAGATCCTATCTGGACTCGACGAATTCCCAGAAGTGCATTTTGAATTTCTAAATACGCAAATCATTGCTCATACTTAAGTCCTAGTACACTGGTGGGGTCCCCGTAGAATAGGGATTCCGGCGCTGTTTCACAGACAGACTTATAGTTTAGTTTCGTCTGTGGTGCAGGTAGCCTGCGAAAACATCCGTTTCTCCTCGCTCTTCGCCGCTAGGGACGTTTCGCCCCCAGCGGCGAAGAGCGAGGAGAAACGGATGTTTTCGCAGGCTATGGTGCAGGCTAAATTGCTAGACTGTTGCTATGGATTCATGAGCAAGTTTGTGACATCGGCAGACATTATTCTACTCTAATTCAATACGAAAAGTACAGCCAACAGCTCCTTTAAGAATGAGGTCGGTGTAATTTACGTGAAAAATATAAACTTCGCTTCTAGGCCTTACTTTTCGGAACAAGGTAATGTTGATGATGACGCCACCTTTATTACGATATTTTTGGTTTCATTCAATTTACAGTCATACTGCCTCATGCAGTCTGCAGTCTGCGGTCTGCAGTCTGCAGTCTGCAGTCTGCAGTCTGCAAATGTCATACACCGGTGATTTAAAACATTCGTATTTTAGGCAACCATTTTTAACAAATTTAGTACATGTGTAAGCTCTGGAACCATCATCCTAATTTGTTGCTCACAGGTACAATAAACTTGCTTGCAATCAAAGATTAATACATAAAAGCATACATGAGGCTTGGTTGCTATAGAGTATGAATACAGTAAGATGGTTTATTGCAAGGACGATCAAGACACAAAGTCAAACTTCTTCATGACTGATAAGTTGTATTATTTGAGTATTCTCATTGTTACCCCCTCCCTTATAATTTTGCATTAACTATCATTTTCATTATGCTTCAGGGCAAAATATTCAGTCATGATAAGTTGTGCTTAGTAGTGTGACAAGAAAAATGAAATTTTTATCCTTCACAAGTTTGATTCAGAAGAAAACTCGCAGAAAAATTGTCACATTTCTTTTTTCCCCAAGACCATTGCAGATTCATTGTATCATTTTTTTAATATTGCTTACTCAGTTGTAGTTATTTCATTGCAACAGTTCTTGAGTTGGATCTTCAGTTGAAAGCAAAATGCAATAAACTGACTTTGTAACAATGTGTCTCCTGTTTATACAGCGTGTATAAGTGGCCAGTTCGCGTCAGCTGAAAAGGATTGAATCTGTGAGCCGCTCACCAATATACAATAACTTCCTGGAGACTATCAATGGCACAAGCACCATTCGTGCATTTGGACAACAGCAACGATTTATACAAGAAAACTACTTCATAGTGGATGAAAATCAGGTGGCTTACTACCCATCAGTAGCTTCTAACAGGTAACAGACCTTTTACTACTCTGCAAGCCTCAATTTCAGATTGTTTCATTGATTTACATCACACTTGGACACACTTCTACCCAGTTAGCCTATTTCTATTTTCACATTGTTGGATAATGATAATCCATTTCAAAATCTTGTGGGTTTATAAGAGCTTGGTGGATGCTTGTCCTATTTCTGTCTTTTACATTGTAATCTTCTATTTGTCTGTTTCTATGACAAGTTTTGCTTTGGACTTCAAGCTGTCAATCCTAAATAAATAATTTATTTGTAGTATAAAGTGGGAATTCAAGATTAGCCAAATTGTTGTAATGGAATAGTATTGTTTATATTTAAGGTACAGAAACAACAGTAATAGGGTTAAATGTGAGAGATGGGGCAGGATCTTAACAGCCAACTGTCTATCTCGGTGTGTGGGGTTGGTAAAGCAATAAATTGATGCCTCAGAAATGTATTCAGTGGCTGTCTTCACAGCTGGAACTGATTCCACAATGTGAAGTCTTGCACTGCAACATTTCAGTTCCCTCTTATTTCAGGTGGCTTGCTGTTCATCTCGAATTTGTTGGCAACCTGATCATTTTTTTTTGCTGCCTTGTTTGCTGTTATTAACCGGGATACCTTGGAAAGTGGCTTAGTTGGTTTGTCAATCACTTATGCCCTTCAGGTAGGTTAGGCCTGTCTCTTTGTTGCTTATCGGTTAGAATGGGGTTTCATCATCATCACCACCACTATCATCATCATTATTATTATTATTATTATTATTATTTGGAATGAAGATTCACAGGATTCATTCTATTTACAGGGCAAAGATGAACTCAACAAATTGGCCTGCTCCCAATGAAGAGGTCGTCATAGCTTAGTAGCACTGCAGCGCTAACACAGAGGCCATGACTTCGAATCCGGGTTAATTTGCAATTGCCTAAATTGCAATTACCAATATGACGATCATATCTTCATTTAAAAATACTATTATTGTTATTGCCCTTTGTTGTTATTATTGTTGCTGCTGTTGTTATCACTGGTATTATTCTGGAATATTGTATATGAAAAGAGAATAAACCAAAATGCAGGTATATACTCGACATTTTGGGTGAAATGTGTGATCAGTTTGACTTTGTTCATGCACTCACCCCACAGATTACAAGTACTCTTAACTGGATGGTTCGCATGAGTAGCGAGCTTGAGACCAACATCGTGTCAGTAGAGCGAGTCAAAGAATTCTCAGAGACCCCAACTGAGGTAACATTCTATTAGGGTAGGAGAAATAAAGGAATATTAAGAATCTGCCAGTGAATTCAGATATGGAATTTAAGAATTGCATGAGTGAATCAATTAAGTTTGAAGGAGACGAACAACAGTTGGCTACATGCTCTGAGAGGCTGTTGTAATTCGTTATTCCTGGTCTTTTGTTTTGAAGTTATTATCTGACTGAATGAAACAAGAAAGTCAAAAAGTGAGTTTGCATAAATAATGAAATGAAGTTGGTAATAAGTGGTCACTTAAATAGCCATTACACCAGCATCCTCAAACTGTGACTATAAACCAGCGAAAGGAATATTGAAACCTTTTCAAACTTGCTGTATGTGTCAAAAGATGTTCTAGAACTTGAAAGTACACCTATGAAGTGAATATATTTGGTTACTTTTTTATCATTAATTTATTTGAACTGTATATTTATTTATATATATTTTTTCCACGCTGGGCTGCAGGCTGGGTGGATCATATCTGATAGTCGACCCCCTGATGATTGGCCCAAACAGGGTAATATTGCAATAGAAGAGTTTGACTTAAAATACTATAGTACTAAAGAATATTAACTGCAACATCAAACCAGGAGAAAAGGTGTGTTAAGCTGAAGGTAGTTGGGCTCATTACAATTTTTCCTTTCATCCCCTCTTCCTTGTCTCATTTTCCTTTTCCTCCTGCTTTGCCTCTTTTCCCTTCCTTCTTGTTTCTTTGTCTTCTCTTTTCTGGTAAGCAAGTTGTTTTTGCTTTAATTTCAGATTGGTATTGTGGGTCGAACGGGGGCTGGCAAGTCCACGCTGACTTTGGCTTTGTTCCGTATTCTTGAGAGAGCTGGAGGAAAGATTGTTGTTGATGGTATTGATATTGCTACGATTGGACTTCAGGATCTGCGATCACGACTTACCATCATTCCACAGGTAATGACATAGACATGTGTAGAACCCCTAACCCCTAACTAAACTTTATCCCTGTACTGGGGTCATTTTGATAAAACGTTTACAAGTTTAATTCACGAGTGTGGCTACACTTGTTAAAGTTTTATAAATTAATTGACTCCTAGTTTAATTTTAATTTCCTTTGTTTCAAACTTATTACATTACCATACCCCAAACCAAGGGGAAATATATAATAACATTTAAGCCAAAGATAGAATTAAATAGCCTGTGTACATTGGTCTCCGAACCACGGCACATAGAGTTAATACCCCTCACTCTATTGATATGCACTTTTATTCTAGTTTTCTTGCCCTGCACCCTTGTTTAAATTATGTTTTGTGCTCTTTCAAAGGACCCTGTTTTATTCTCTGGAACTCTCCGTCTTAACCTGGATCCATTTGACCTTCATACCGACGAGGAATTGTGGAAAATCCTGGAAATAAGTCATTTAAAGAACTTTGTGTCAGGACTGGAACAAGGTCTGCTCCACCCAGTTAGTGAAGGAGGAGAAAACTTAAGGTAATCCTAAGGGTCTTGCTCCAAAAACTTCATGCATACATTCTTTCTCTCTTCTTGGAAAGTTAAGTGGTATTAAAGATTAACGCAACGTTGATAAGAAGGAAACTAGTTAATTATCAGAGCCTGTATACATCCACTCCCTCCCCTTGAAAACTGAATAGGAGATGGGGAGGTTGTGTCTCTTCCCGGATGTACTCTGGATAGTTAATTATTATAAGGCTTGTAATTTATTACTTTGTTCCCTTACAGTGTTGGTCAGCGGCAGTTAGTATGTTTAGCACGTGCGTTGCTTCGTAAAAGTAAAGTTCTTGTTCTTGATGAAGCCACAGCCGCGGTGGACCTGGAAACTGATGAACTCATTCAACAAACGATTCGGCGGGAGTTTGCTGACCGTACCGTGTTTACTATCGCTCACAGGCTCAACACCATCATGGATTATACAAGGTACCATTACTGCGCTGTTCGATTTGATGTTTAAAATTTTCCCTTACAACCTATTTGTGCTTTTTTCATTTTTTCCTTTTTTTTTTTCCTGTAGAGTTATGGTCCTTGACAAAGGTTTTATGGTAGAGTTTGACACCCCACAAGCATTACTTGCGCAGCAGGGAATTTTCTACAGCATGGCTTGTGACGCTGGTTTGGCCTAAACTTATTCAGAGTGCAGAACACTGATAAGAAAAGTTTACTAGCACAGTGCACTGCTGGCAGAGGAGGCCTCATGCTTTCTTTAAATTAAAAACGCATTGAACTTAAACACAAGCAACGTTTTTAACTTGAAAATTTTGTGTACAGCTTTTAAGGTAGTAACGTTTCTTGAATAAGCAATGATGTGTATTATTAAGATGGGGTCATGCTCTCAACAAGCTGGTTACAATTATATCTTCGACCCGGGATCTTCGAGTACTTTTGTATTTGCTCACTTAGCCAGTGGAAGTGTAGCGATGAGGAGGACGTCTGTCGCTTACTCAATGGATCACATATGACTGTACAAGTTTATTGATATGGATACTATGGGTTAAGTCCAAAGGGCCTGTTTGTCAGTTAGCTAAGGTCCCTGTATTATACTCTTCGCCTCGAGTTAACTCGTGTCTCCTATCATATTAATACATTGTATTCCACGTTTTATTGTTGACTATGTAACAATAAAAAAGCAACAGAAAAGTGATCCCCCAGCGTAGAGAGACCGTAAAATAGAACATTTTAAATTTAATTTAAATATCTCGTGCCGTGCCCTTTTAATTTCATGGTTTGAAAAGACAATCCGTTTCAATCCACGGCAAAGGTTCGTGTCTCACACCCAGATATACTTAGGCTACAATTGATTATGACACTATTTTGTGCCTTCCTTGTTGCTTATACAAAATCCTTGCTCACAATGCAAACGTAAATGGAACTTACTGCGGTCAATCAATTTCTAAGAGGTTCTGGGAAACTGTGTCGCATTTTAGTTCCCTCGCACAGACTGAACTGAAATCAAGGTCTTTTTATAATGGCATTGTAATTTGGTTAAAAATAGAAGTAAAACTAGCACAGAGGAATCTTTTTAGGAAAGTCTGGAATTGAACTACTTGTTTTTGTTCTTTTATATATAGCAGCTTAAGGATCATCCGACTGAAAGGAAATTGCGCCTCTCCAAGAGCATTAACTTGGTAAAAGAAATAAATTCTTACGGAACTTTCGCGTTTTAGTTGCAGCAGTTGAAGCTATACCTACGGGCAAAATGATCAGGAGTATTGGATTTCGTTCTGCGCTAGTTTTCATTCTCTTTCGCTCCTTCAGTGAAGTCCTTTACAACCAGGGAAAAGAGCCGGAACAAATCTGACGCGGACACAGGTAGATACCGCTAACTCAGTCCGCAGAAAACGTTGGTTTTGAAAAAGGTCTTTTTCTTTTTACTAGTTAAAGATTTTGGGCTTATAGTTTTTCTTGACCAAGTTTGGACGTGCTAGGCCTAGGGCGTCCCAAACATTTGTTGAGGGCCTGCATTAAGTGCTTTAACGGAAAGCTGTCGTCTATAAGGGTTTTTTGTGTCTTGTTTCAAGTTTGAAATCCATACCGAAATAAGTATACAATGGATTTACATATTGCTAAACGCACTTTTAAAATACAATCCAGCCATGAAAGGAGGAATCTTAATTACCGCTTACCCTAATTATATAAAAAAATGATATTCTAGAACGAAAAAACGCCTTTTTAGGCTATAAAAACAACAAGTCCAAAAAGTCGAAAAATTGACATTTTTCCTTAGGGGTTAACCCAAGGTTTTGGTCCAAAAATGGCCATTTTTCCAACTCTTTTTTTTTTAGACAATATAGGCCAGGAAAATGTCTTTTATGATATTCTAGAACAAAAAAACGCCTTTCTAGGCTATAAAAACAAGAAGTCCAAAAAGTCGAAAAATTGACATTTTTCCTAAGGGGTTAACCCATGGTTTTGGTTCAAAAATGGCCATTTTTCCAACTTTTTTTTTTTAGGCAATATAGAACAGGAAAATGTCTTTTATGATATTCTAGAACGAAAAAACACCTTTCTAAGCTATAAAAACATGAAGTCCAAAAAGTCGAAAAATTGACATTTTTCCAAAGGGGTTAACCCATGGTTTTGGTCCAAAAATGGCCATTTTTCCAACTTTTTTTTTTTAGGCAATATAGGCCAGGAAAATGTCTTTTATGATATTCTAGAACGAAAAAACACCTTTCTAGCCTATAAAAACATGAAGTCCAAAAAGTCGAAAAATTGACATTTTTCCAAAGGGGTTAACCCATGGTTTTGGTCCAAAAATGGCCATTTTTCCAACTTTTTTTTTTTAGGCAATATAGGCCAGGAAAATGTCTTTTATGATATTCTAGAACGAAAAAAAACCTTTCTAGGCTATAAAAACATGAAGTCCAAAAAGTCGAAAAATTGACATTTTTCCAAAGGGGTTAACCCATGGTTTTGGTCCAAAAATCGCCATTTTTCCAACTTTTTTTGTTTAGGCAATATAGGCCAGGAAAATGTCTTTTATGATATTCTAGAACGAAAAAACACCTTTCTAAGCTATAAAAACATGAAGTCCAAAAAGTCGAAAAATTGACATTTTTCCAAAGGGGTTAACCCATGGTTTTGGTCCAAAAATGGCCATTTTTCCAACTTTTTTTGTTTAGGCAATATAGGCCAGGAAAATGTCTTTTATGATATTCTAGAACGAAAAAACACCTTTCTAGGCTATAAAAACATGAAGTCCAAAAAGTCGAAAAATTGACATTTTTCCAAAGGGGTTAACCCATGGTTTTAATCCAAAAATGGCCATTTTTCCAACTTTTTTTGTTTAGGCAATATAGGCCAGGAAAATGTCTTTTATGATATTCTAGAACGAAAAAACACCTTTCTAGACTATAAAAACATGAAGTCCAAAAAGTCGAAAAATTGACATTTTTCCAAAGGGGTTAACCCATGGTTTTGGTCCAAAAATGGCCATTTTTCCAACTTTCTTTTTTAGGCAATATAGGCAAGGAAAATGTCTTTTATGATATTCTAGAACGGAAAAACACTTTTCTACGCTATAAAAACATGAAGTCCAAAAAGTCGAAAAATTGACATTTTTCCAAAGGGGTTAACCCATGGTTTTGGTCCAAAAATGGCCATTTTTCCAACTTTTTTTTTTTAGGCAATATAGGCCAGGAAAATGTCTTTTATAATATTCAAGAGCCAAAAAACAACCTTCTAGCCTATAAAAACATGAAGTGCAAAAAGTCGAAAAATTGACATTTTTCCAAAGGGGTTAACCCATGGTTTTGGTCCAAAAATGGCCATTTTTCCAACTTTTTTTTTTTAGGCAATATAGACCAGGAAAATGTCTTTTATGATATTCTAGAACCAAAAAACACCTTTCTAGGCTATAAAAACATGAAGTCCAAAAAGTCGAAAAATTGACATTTTTCCAAAGGGGTTAACCCATGGTTTTGGTCCAAAAATGGCCATTTTTCCAACTTTTTTTTTTTAGGCAATATAGGCCAGGAAAATGTCTTTTATGATATTCTAGAACGAAAAAACACTTTTCTAGGCTATAAAAACATGAAGTCCAAAAAGTCGAAAAATTGACATTTTTCCAAAGGGGTTAACCCATGGTTTTGGTCCAAAAATGGCCATTTTTCCAACTTTTTTTTTTTAGGCAATATAGGCCAGGAAAATGTCTTTTATGATATTCTAGAACGAAAAAACACCTTTCTAAGCTATAAAAACATGAAGTGCAAAAAGTCGAAAAATTGACATTTTTCCAAAGGGGTTAACCCATGGTTTTGGTCCAAAAATGGCCATTTTTCCACTTTTTTTTTTTTTTAGGCAATATAGGCCAGGAAAATGTCTTTTATGATATTCTAGAACAAAAAAACACCTTTCTAGCCTATAAAAACATGAAGTCCAAAAAGTCGAAAAATTGACATTTTTTCAAAAGGGTTAACCCATGGTTTTGGTCCAAAAATGGCCATTTTTCCAACTTTTTTTTTTTAGGCAATATAAGCCAGGAAAATGTCTTTTATGATATTCTAGAACGAAAAAACACCTTTCTAGGCTATAAAAACATGAAGTCCAAAAAGTCGAAAAATTGACATTTTTCCAAAGGGGTTAACCCATGGTTTTGGTCCAAAAATGGCCATTTTTCCAACTTTTTTTTTTTAGGCAATATAGGCCAGGAAAATGTCTTTTATGATATTCTAGAACGAAAAAACACCTTTCTAGGCTATAAAAACATGAAGTCCAAAAAGTCGAAAAATTGACATTTTTCCAAAGGGGTTAACCCATGGTTTTGGTCCAAAAATGGCCATTTTTCCAACTTTTTTTTTTAGGCAATATAGGCCAGGAAAATGTCTTTTATGATATTCTAGAACGAAAAATCACCTTTCTAGGCTATAAAAACATGAAGTCCAAAAAGTCGAAAAATTGACATTTTTCCAAAGGGGTTAACCCATGGTTTTGGTCCAAACATGGCCATTTTTCCAACTTTTTTTTTAGGCAATATAGGCTAGGAAAATGTCTTTTATGATATTCTAGAACGAAAAAAGACTTTTCTAGGCTATAAAAACATGAAGTCCAAAAATTGACATTTTTCCAAAGGGGTTAACCCATGGTTTTGGTCTAAAAATGGCCATTTTTCCAACTTTTTTTTTTTAGGCAATATAGGCTAGGAAAATGTCTTTTATGATATTCTAGAAACGAAAAAACACCTTTCTAGGCTATAAAAACATGAAGTCCAAAAAGTCGAAAAATTGACATTTTTCCAAAGGGGTTAACCCATGGTTTTGGTCCAAAATGGCCATTTTTCCAACTTTTTTTTTAGGCAATATAGGCCAGGAAAATGTCTTTTATGATATTCTAGAACGAAAAACACCTTTCTAGCCTATAAAAAACATGAAGTCCAAAAAGTCGAAAAATTGACATTTTTCCAAAGGGGTTAACCCATGGTTTTGGTCCAAAAATGGCCATTTTTCCAACTTTTTTTTTTAGGCAATATAGGCCAGGAAAATGTCTTTTATGATATTCTAGAACGAAAAAACACCTTTCTAGGCTATAAAAACATGAAGTCCAAAAAGTCGAAAAATTGACATTTTTTCAAAGGGGTTAACCCATGGTTTTGGTCCAAAAATGGCCATTTTTCCAACTTTTTTTTTTTAGGCAATATAGGCCAGGAAAATGTCTTTTATGATATTCTAGAACGAAAAAAACACCTTTCTAGGCTATAAAAACATGAAGTCCAAAAAGTCGAAAAATTGACATTTTTCCAAAGGGGTTAACCCATGGTTTTGGTCCAAAAATGGCCATTTTTCCAACTTTTTTTTTTTTTTTAGCCAATATGGGCTAGGAAAATGTCTTTTATGATATTCTAGAACGAAAAAAAAAACCCTTTCTAGGCTATAAAAACATGAAGTCCAAAAAGTCGAAAAATTGACATTTTTTCAAAGGGGTTAACCCATGGTTTTGGTCCAAAAATGGCCATTTTTTCTTTTTTTTTTTTTTTTAGGCAATATAGGCCAGGAAAATGTCTTTTATGATATTCTAGAACGAAAAAAAACACCTTTCTAGGCTATAAAAACATGAAGTCCAAAAAGTCGAAAAATTGACATTTTTCCAAAGGGGTTAACCCATGGTTTTGGTCCAAAAATGGCCATTTTTCCAACTTTTTTTTTTTTTTAGGCAATATAGGCCAGGAAAATGTCTTTTATGATATTCTAGAACGAAAAAACACCTTTCTAGGCTATAAAAAAACATGAAGTTCAAAAGTCGAAAAATTGACATTTTTCCAAAGGGGTTAACCCATGGTTTTGGGTCAAAAATGGCCATTTTTCCAATTTTTTTTTTTTTTAGGCAATATAGGCCAAGAAAATGTCTTTTATGATATTCTAGAACGAAAAAAAACACCTTTCTAGGCTATAAAAACATGAAGTCCAAAAAGTCGAAAAATTGACATTTTTCTTAACCCATGGTTTTGGACCAAAAATGGCCTTTTTTTCCAACTTTTTTTTTTTTAGGCAATATAGGCCAGGAAAATGTCTTTTATGATATTCTAGAACGAAAAAACACCTTTCTAGGCTATAAAAACATGAAGTCCAAAAAGTCGAAAAATTGACATTTTTCCAAAGGGGTTAACCCATGGTTTTGGTCCAAATATGGCCATTTTTCCAACTTTTTTTTTTAGGCAATATAGGCCAGGAAAATGTCTTTTATGATATTCTAGAACGAAAAAAACCTTTCTAGGCTATAAAAACATGAAGTCCAAAAAGACGAAAAATTGACATTTTTCCAAAGGGGTTAACCCATGGTTTTGGTCCAAAAATGGCCATTTTTCCAACTTTTTTTTTTTAGGCAATATAGGCCAGGAAAATGTCTTTTATCATATTCTAGAACGAAAAAACACCTTTCTAGGCTATAAAAACATGAAGTCCAAAAAGTCGAAAAATTAACATTTTTCCAAAGGGGTTAACCCATGGTTTTGGTCCAAAATGGCCATTTTTCCAACTTTTTTTTTTTAGGCAATATAGGCCAGGAAAAATCTTTTATGATATTCTAGAACGAAAAAAACACCTTTCTAGGCTATAAAAACATGAAGTCCAAAAAGTCGAAAAATTGACATTTTTCCAAAGGGGTTAACCCATGGTTTTGGTCCAAAAATGGCCATTTTTCCAACTTTTTTTTTTTTTAGGCAATATAGGCCAGGAAAATGTCTTTTATGATATTCTAGAACGAAAAAAAACACCTTTCTAGGCTATAAAAACATGAAGTCAAAAAAGTCGTAAAATTGACATTTTTCCAAAGGGGTTAACCCATGGTTTTGGTCCAAAAATGGCCATTTTTTCAACTTTTTTTTTTTTAGGCAATATAGGCCAGGAAAATGTCTTTTATGATATTCTAGAACGAAAAAAAATCTTTCTAGGCTATAAAAACATGAAGTCGAAAAAGTCGAAAAATTGACATTTTTCCAAAGGGGTTAACCCATGGTTTTGGTCCAAAAATGGCCATTTTTCCAACTTTTTTTTTTTAGGCAATATAGGCCAGGAAAATGTCTTTTATGATATTCTAGAACGAAAAAACACCTTTCTAGGCTATAAAAACATGAAGTCCAAAAAGTCGAAAAATTGACATTTTTCCAAAGGGGTTAACCCATGGTTTTGGTCCAAAAATGGCCATTTTTTCCAATTTTTTTTTTTAGGCAATATAGGCCAGGAAAATGTCTTTTATGATATTCTAGAACGAAAAAACACCTTTCTAGGCTATAAAAACATGAAGTCCAAAAAGTCGAAAAATTGACATTTTTCCAAAGGGGTTAACCCATGGTTTTGGTCCAAAAATGGCCATTTTTCCAACTTTTTTTTTTTTTTAGGCAATATAGGCCAGGAAATTGTCTTTTTTATGATATTCTAGAACGAAAAAACACCTTTCTAGGCTATAAAAACATGAAGTCCAAAAAGTCGAAAAATTGACATTTTTCCAAAGGGGTTAACCCATGGTTTTGGTCCAAAAATTGCCATTTTTCCAATTTTTTTTTTTAGGCAATATAGGCCAGGAAAATGTCTTTTATGATATTCTAGAACGAAAAAACACCTTTCTAGGCTATAAAAACATGAAGTCCAAAAAGTCGAAAAATTGACATTTTTCCAAAGGGGTTAACCCATGGTTTTGGTCCAAAAATTGGCATTTTTCCAACTTTGTTTTTTTAGGCAATATAGGCCAGGAAAATGTCTTTTATGATATTCTAGAACGAAAAAACACCTTTCTAGGCTATAAAAACATGAAGTCCAAAAAGTCGAAAAATTGACATTTTTCCAAAGGGGTTAACCCATGGTTTTGGTCCAAAAATGGCCCTTTTTCAAACTTTTTTTTTTAGCCAATATAGGCCAGGAAAATGTCTTTTATGATATTCTACAACGAAAAAACACCTTTATAGGCTATAAAAACATGAAGTCCAAAAAGTCGAAAAAATGACATTTTTCCAAAGGGGTTAACCCATGGTTTTGGTCCAAAAATGGCCATTTTTCCAACTTTTTTTTTTAGGCAATATAGGCCAGGAAAATGTCTTTTATGATATTCTAGAACGAAAAAACACCTTTCTAGGCTATAAAAACGTGAAGTCCAAAAAGTCGAAAAATTGACATTTTTCCAAAGGGGTTAACGCATGGTTTTGGTCCAAAAATGGCCATTTTTGCAACTTTTTTTTTAGGCAATATAGGCCAGGAAAATGTCTTTTATGATATTCTAGAACGAAAAAACACCTTTCTAGGCAATAAAAACATGAAGTCCAAAAAGTCGAAAAATTGACATTTTTCCAAAGGGGTTAACCCATGCTTTTGGTCCAAAAATGGCGATTTTTCCAACACCTTTCTAGCCTATAAAAACATGAAGTCCAAAAAGTCGAAAAATTGACATTTTTCAAGAGGGGTTAACTCATGGTTTTGGTCCAAAAATGGGCCTTTTTTCCAACTTTTTTTTTTTGAGGCAATATAGGCCAGGAAAATGTCTTTTATGATATTCTAGAACGAAAAAACACCTTTCTAGCCTATAAAAACATGAAGTCCAAAAAGTCGAAAAATTGACATTTTTCCAAAGGGGTTAAGCCATGGTTTTGGTCCAAAAATGGCCCTTTTTTTCAATTTTTTTTTTTTAGGCAATATAGGCCAGGAAAATGTCTTTTATGATATTCCAGAACGAAAAAACACCTTTCTAGGCTATAAAAACATGAAGTCCAAAAAGTCGAAAAATTGACATTTTTCCAAAGGGGTTAACCCATGGTTTTGGTCCAAAAATGGCCATTTTTTTAACTTTTTTTTTTTAGGCAATATAGGCCAGGAAAATGTCTTTTATGATATTCTAGAACGAAAAAACACCTTTCTAGGCTATAAAAACATGAAGTCCAAAAAGTCGAAAAATTGACATTTTTCCAAAGGGGTTAACCCATGGTTTTGGTCCAAAAATGGCCATTTTTTTTTTTTTTTTAGGCAATATAGGCCAGGAAAATGTCTTTTATGATATTCTAGAACGAAAAAACACCTTTCTAGGCTATAAAAACATGAAGTCCAAAAAGTCGAAAAATTGACATTTTTCCAAAGGGGTTAACCCATGGTTTTGGTCCAAAAATGGCCCTTTTTTCCAACTTTTTTTTTTAGGCAATATAGGGCAGGAAAATGACTTTTATGATATTCTAGAACGAAGAAACACCTTTCTAGGCTATAAAATCATGAAGTCCAAAAAGTCGAAAAATTGATATTTTTCCAAAGGGGTTAACCCATGGTTTGGTCCAAAAATGGCCATTTTTTCAACTTTTTTTTTTTAGGCAATATAGGCCAGGAAAATGTCTTTTATGATATTCTAGAACGAAAAAACACCTTTCTAGGCTATAAAAACATGAAGTCCAAAAAGTCGAAAAATTGACATTTTTCCAAAGGGGTTAACCCATGGTTTTGGTCCAAAAATGGCCATTTTTCCAAATTTTTTTTTTTAGGCAATATAGGCCAGGAAAATGTCTTTTATGATATTCTAGAACGAAAAAACACCTTTCTAGGCTATAAAAACATGAAGTCCAAAAAGTCGAAAAATTGACATTTTTCCAAAGGGGTTAACCCATGGTTTTGGTCCAAAATTGCCATTTTTTCAACTTTTTTTTTTTTAGGCAATATAGGCCAGGAAAATGTCTTTTATGATATTCTAGAACGAAAAAACACCTTTCTAGGCTATAAAAACATGAAGTCCAAAAAGTCGAAAAATTGACATTTTTCCAAAGGGGTTAACCCATGGTTTTGGTCCAAAAATGGCCATTTTTCCAACTTTTTTTTTTAGGCAATATAGGCCAGGAAAATGTCTTTTATGATATTCTAGAACGAAAAAACACCTTTCTAGGCTATAAAAACATGAAGTCCAAAAAGTCGAAAAAATTGACATTTTTTCAAAAGGGTTAACCCATGGTTTTGGTCCAAAAATGGGCATTTTTCCTTTTTTTTTCCAACAATATAGGCCAGGAAAATGTTTTTTTTTTAGGCAATATAGGCCAGGAAAATGTCATTTTTATGATATTCTAGAACAAAAAAAAACACCTTTCTAGGCTATAAAAACATGAAGTATAAAAAAAAGTCAAAAAAAAAATTGACATTTTTCCAAAGGGGTTAACCCATGGTTTTGGTCCAAAATGGCCATTTTTCCACTTTTTTTTTTATGCAATATAGGCCAGGAAAATGTCTTTTATGATATTCTAGAACGAAAAAACACCTTTCTAGGCTATAAAAACATGAAGTCCAAAAAGTCGAAAAATTGACATTTTTCCAAAGGGGTTAACCCATGGTTTTGGTCCAAAAATGGCCATTTTTCCACTTTTTTTTTTTAGGCAATATAGGCCAGGAAAATGTCTTTTATGATATTCTAGAACGAAAAAACACCTTTCTAGGCTATAAAAACATGAAGTCCAAAAAGTCGAAAAATTGACATTTTTCCAAAGGGGTTAACCCATGGTTTTGGTCCAAAAATGGCCATTTTTCCAACTTTTTTTTTTTAGGCAATATAGGCCAGGAAAATGTCTTTTATGATATTCTAGAACAAAAAAAAACACCTTTCTAGGCTATAAAAACATGAAGTCCAAAAAGTCGAAAAATTGACATTTTTCCAAAGGGGTTAACCCATGGTTTTGGTCCAAAAATGGCCATTTTTCCAACTTTTTTTTTTTAGGCAATATAGGCCAGGAAAATGTCTTTTATGATATTCTAGAACGAAAAACACCTTTCTAGGCTATAAAAACATGAAGTCCAAAAAGTCGAAAAATTGACATTTTTCCAAAGGGGTTAACCCATGGTTTTGGTCCAAAAATGGCCATTTTTCCAACTTTTTTTTTTTAGGCAATATAGGCCAGGAAAATGTCTTTTATGATATTCTAGAACGAAAAAACACCTTTCTAGGCTATAAAAACATGAAGTCCAAAAAGTCGAAAAATTGACATTTTTCCAAAGGGGTTAACCCATGGTTTTGGTCCAAAAATGGCCATTTTTCCAACTTTTTTTTTTTTTGGCAATATAGGCCAGGAAAATGTCTTTTATGATATTCTAGAACGAAAAAAAACACCTTTCTAGGCTATAAAAACATGAAGTCCAAAAAAGTCGAAAAAATTGACATTTTTCCAAAGGGGTTAACCCATGGTTTTGGTCCAAAAATGGCCATTTTTTCCTTTTTTTTTTTTTTAGGCAATATAGGCCAGGAAAATGTCTTTTATGATATTCTAGAACGAAAAAACACCTTTCTAGGCTATAAAAACATGAAGTCCAAAAAGTCAAAAAATTGACTTTTTTCAAAGGGGTTAACCCATGGTTTTGGTCCAAAAAATGGCCATTTTTCCAATTTTTTTTTTTAGGCAATATAGGCCAGGAAAATGTCTTTTATGATATTCTAGAACGAAAAAACACCTTTCTAGGCTATAAAAACATGAAGTCCAAAAAGTCGAAAAATTGACATTTTTCCAAAGGGGTTAACCCATGGTTTGGGTCCAAAATGGCCATTTTTTGCAATTCCTTTTTTTAGGCATTATAGGCCAGGAAAATGTCTTTTATGATATTCTAGAACGAGAAAACGCCTTTCTAGGCTATAAAAACAAGAAGTCAAAAAAAGTCGAAAAATTGACATTTTTCCAAAGGGGTTAACCCATGGTTTTGGTCCCAAAAAAATATTTTTTTTTCCAACTTTTTTTTTTTAGGCAATATAGGCCAGGAAAATGTCTTTTATGATATTCTAGAACGAAGAAACACCTTTCTAGGCTATAAAATCATGAAGTCCAAAAAGTCGAAAAATTGATATTTTTCCAAAGGGGTTAACCCATGGTTTTGGTCCAAAAATGGTCATTTTTCCAACTTTTTTTTTTTAGGCAATATAGGCCAGGAAAATGTCTTTTATCATATTCTAGAACGAAAAAAAATCTTTCTAGGCTATAAAAACATGAAGTGCAAAAAGTCGAAAAATTGACATTTTTCCAAAGGGGTTAACCCATGGTTTTGGTCCAAAAATGGCCCTTTTCCAACGAAAAATTTTTTTTTTAGGCAATATAGGCCAGGAAAATGTCTTTTATGATATTCTAGAACGAAAAACACCTTTCTAGGCTATAAAAACATGAAGTCCAAAAAGTCGAAAAATTGACATTTTTCCAAAGGGGTTAACCCATGGTTTTGGTCCAAAAATGGCATTTTTTTCCTTTTTTTTTTTTAGGCAATATAGGCCAGGAAAATGTCTTTTATGATATTCTAGAACGAAAAAACACCTTTCTAGGCTATAAAAACATGAAGTCAAAAAGTCGAAAAAATTGACATTTTTCCAAGGGGTTAACCCATGGTTTTGGTCCAAAAAATGGCCATTTTTCCAACTTTTTTTTTTTAGGCAATATAGGCCAGGAAAATGTCTTTTATGATATTCTAGAACGAAAAAACACCTTTCTAGGCTATAAAAACATGAAGTCCAAAAAGTCGAAAAATTGACATTTTTCCAAATGGGTTAACCCATGGTTTTGGTCCAAAAATGGCCATTTTTCAAACTTTTTTTTTTAGGCAATATAGGCCAGGAAAATGTCTTTTATGATATTCTAGAACGAAAAAACACCTTTCTAGGCTATAAAAACATCAAGTGCAAAAAGTCGAAAAATTGACATTTTTCCAAAGGGGTTAACCCATGGTTTTGGTCCAAAAATGGCCATTTTTCCAACTTTTTTTTAGGCAATATAGGCCAGGAAAATGTCTTTTATGATATTCTAGAACGAAAAAACACCTTTCTAGGCTATAAAAACATGAAGTCCAAAAAGTCGAAAAATTGACATTTTTCAAAAGGGGTTAACCCATGGTTTTGGTCCAAAAATGGCCATTTTTCCAACTTTTTTTTTTAGGCAATATAGGCCAGGAAAATGTCTTTTATGATATTCTAGAACGAAAAAACACCTTTCTAGGCTATAAAAACATGAAGTCCAAAAAGTCGAAAAATTGACATTTTTCCAAAGGGGTTAACCCATGGTTTTGGTCCAAAAATGGCCATTTTTTTTTTTTTTTTTTTTAGGCAATATAGGCCAGGAAAATGTCTTTTATGATATTCTAGAACGAAAAAACACCTTTCTAGGCTATAAAAACATGAAGTCCAAAAAGTCGAAAAATTGACATTTTTCCAAAGGGGTTAACCCATGGTTTTGGTCCAAAAATGGCCATTTTTTCAACTTTTTTTTTTTAGGCAATATAGGCCAGGAAAATGTCTTTTATGATATTCTAGAACCAAAAAAACACCTATCTAGGCTATAAAAACATGAAGTCCAAAAAGTCGAAAAATTGACATTTTCCAAAGGGGTTAACCCATGGTTTTGGTCCAAAATGGCCACTTTTTTTTTTTTTTTTTTTAGGCAATATAGGCCAGGAAAATGTCTTTTATGATATTCTGGAAAGAAAAAACACCTTTCTAGGCTATAAAAACATGAAGTCCAAAAAGTCGAAAAATTGACATTTTTCCAAAGGGGTTAACCCATGGTTTTGGTCCAAAAATGGCCATTTTTCCAACTTTTTTTTTTTTTAGGCAATATAGGCCAGGAAAATGTCTTTTATGATATTCTAGAACGAGAAAACACCTTTCTAGGCTTTAAAAACGTAAAGTCCAAAAAGTCGAAAAATTGACATTTTTCCAAAGGGGTTAACGCATGGTTTTGGTCCAAAAATGGCCATTTTTTTCCAACGAAAATTTTTTTTTTTAGGCAATATAGGCCAGGAAAATGTCTTTTATGATATTCTAGAACGAAAAAAACACCTTTCTAGGCTATAAAAACATGAAGTCCAAAAAGTCGAAAAATTGACATTTTTCCAAAGGGGTTAACCCATGGTTTTGGTCCAAAATGGCCATTTTTTCTTTTTTTTTTTTTTAGGCAATATAGGCCAGGAAAATGTCTTTTATGATATTCTAGAACGAAAAAAACACCTTTCTAGGCTATAAAAACATGAAGTCAAAAAAAAAGTCGAAAAATTGACATTTTTCCAAAGGGGTTAACCCATGGTTTTGGTCCAAAATGGCCATTTTTTTTTTCTTTTTTTTTTTAGGCAATATAGGCCAGGAAAATGTCTTTTATGATATTCTAGAACCAAAAAAAACACCTTTCTAGGCTATAAAAACATGAAGTCCAAAAAGAAGTCCAAAAAAAAATTGACATTTTTCCAAAGGGGTTAACCCATGGTTTTGGTCCAAAAATGGCCATTTTTTCCAACTTTTTTTTTTAGGCAATATAGGCCAGGAAAATGTCTTTTATGATATTCTAGAACGAAAAAACACCTTTCTAGGCTATAAAAACATGAAGTCCAAAAAGTCGAAAAATTGACATTTTTCCAAAGGGGTTAACCCATGGTTTTGGTCCAAAAATGGCCATTTTTTCAACTTTTTTTTTTTAGGCAATATAGGCCAGGAAAATGTCTTTTATGATATTCTAGAACGAAAAAACACCTTTCTAGGCTATAAAAACATGAAGTCCAAAAAGTCGAAAAATTGACATTTTTCCAAAGGGGTTAACCCATGGTTTTGGTCCAAAAATGGCCATTTTTCCAACTTTTTTTTTTTAGGCAATATAGGCCAGGAAAATGTCTTTTATGATATTCTAGAACGAAAAAACACCTTTCTAGGCTATAAAAACATGAAGTCCAAAAAGTCGAAAAATTGACATTTTTCCAAAGGGGTTAACCCATGGTTTTGGTCCAAAAATGGCCATTTTTCCAACTTTTTTTTTTAGGCAATATAGGCCAGGAAAATGTCTTTTATGATATTCTAGAACGAAAAAACACCTTTCTAGGCTATAAAAACATGAAGTCCAAAAAGTCGAAAAATTGACATTTTTCCAAAGGGGTTAACCCATGGTTTTGGTCCAAAAAAGTCGAAAAAATGGCCATTTTTCCAACTTTTTTTTTTTAGGCAATATAGGCCAGGAAAATGTCTTTTATGATAGTCTAGAACGAAAAAACACCTTTCTAGGCTATAAAAACATGAAGTCCAAAAAGTCGAAAAATTGACATTTTTCCAAAGGGGTTAACCCATGGTTTTGGTCCAAAAATGGCCATTTTTTCAACTTTTTTTTTTTAGGCAATATAGGCCAGGAAAATGTCTTTTATGATATTCTAGAACGAAAAAACACCTATCTAGGCTATAAAAACATGAAGTCCAAAAAGTCGAAAAATTGACATTTTTCCAAAGGGGTTAACCCATGGTTTTGGTCCAAAAATGGCCCTTTTTTCCAACTTTTTTTTTTAGGCAATATAGGCCAGGAAAATGTCTTTTATGATATTCTAGAACGAAAAAACACCTTTCTAGGCTATAAAAACATGAAGTCCAAAAAGTCGAAAAATTGACATTTTTCCAAAGGGGTTAACCCATGGTTTTGGTCCAAAAATGGCCATTTTTCCAACTTTTTTTTTTTAGGCAATATAGGCCAGGAAAATGTCTTTTATGATATTCTAGAACGAAAAAACACCTTTCTAGGCTATAAAAACATGAAGTCCAAAAAGTCGAAAAATTGACATTTTTCCAAAGGGGTTAACCCATGGTTTTGGTCCAAAAATGGCCATTTTTTTTTTTTCCCAGGAAAATTTTTTTTTTTAGGCAATATAGGCCAGGAAAATGTCTTTTATGATATTCTAGAACGAAAAAACACCTTTCTAGGCTATAAAAAACATGAAGTCCAAAAAGTCGAAAAATTGACATTTTTCCAAAGGGGTTAACCCATGGTTTTGGTCCAAAAATGGCCATTTTTTTTCCACTTTTTTTTTTTTTAGGCAATATAGGCCAGGAAAATGTGTTTTTTATGATATTCTAGAACGAAAAACACCTTTCTAGGCTATAAAAACATGAAGTCCAAAAAGTCGAAAAATTGACATTTTTCCAAAGGGGTTAACCCATGGTTTTGGTCCAAAAATGGCCATTTTTTCCAACTTTTTTTTTTTTTTAGGCAATATAGGCCAGGAAAATGTCTTTTATGATATTCTAGAACGAAAAAAAAAAACACCTTTCTAGGCTATAAAATCATGAAGTCCAAAAAGTCGAAAAATTGACATTTTTCCAAAGGGGTTAACCCATGGTTTTGGTCCAAAAATGGCCATTTTTCCAACTTTTTTTTTTTTAGGCAATATAGGCCAGGAAAATGTCTTTTATGATATTCTAGAACGAAAAAACACCTTTCTAGGCTATAAAAACATGAAGTCAAAAAGTCGAAAAATTGACATTTTTCCAAAGGGGTTAACCCATGGTTTTGGTCCAAAAATGGCCTTTTTTCCAACTTTTTTTTTTAGGCAATATAGGCCAGGAAAATGTCTTTTATGATATTCTAGAACGAAAAAACACCTTTCTAGGCTATAAAAACATGAAGTCCAAAAAGTCGAAAAATTGACATTTTTCCAAAGGGGTTAACCCATGGTTTTGGTCCAAAAATGGCCATTTTTCCAACTTTTTTTTTTTAGGCAATATAGGCCAGGAAAATGTCTTTTATGATATTCTAGAACGAAAAAAAACCTTTCTAGGCTATAAAAACATGAAGTCCAAAAAGTCGAAAAATTGACATTTTTCCAAAGGGTTAACCCATGGTTTTGGTCCAAAAATGGCCATTTTTTTCAACTTTTTTTTTAGGCAATATAGGCCAGGAAAATGTCTTTTATGATATTCTAGAACGAAAAAAAACACCTTTCTAGGCTATAAAAAAAAACAAAAGTCGAAAAAAAAGTCGAAAAAAATGACATTTTTTTTTTTTCCAAGGGGTTAACCCATGGTTTTGGTCCAAAAAAAGGGGTTAACCCATGGTTTTTCATTTTTTTTTTTTTTTAGGCAATATAGGCCAGGAAAATGTCTTTTATGATATTCTAGAACGAAAAAACACCTTTCTAGGCTATAAAAACATGAAGTCCAAAAAGTCGAAAAATTGACATTTTTCCAAAGGGGTTAACCCATGGTTTTGGTCCAAAAATGGCCATTTTTCCAACTTTTTTTTTTAGGCAATATAGGCCAGGAAAATGTCTTTTATGATATTCTAGAACGAAAAAACACCTTTCTAGGCTATAAAAACATGAAGTCCAAAAAGTCGAAAAATTGACATTTTTCCAAAGGGGTTAACCCATGGTTTTGGTCCAAAAAATGGCCATTTTTCAACTTTTTTTTTTTTAGGCAATATAGGCCAGGAAAATGTCTTTTATGATATTCTAGAACGAAAAAACACCTTTCTAGGCTATAAAAACATGAAGTCCAAAAAGTCGAAAAATTGACATTTTTCCAAAGGGGTTAACCCATGGTTTTGGTCCAAAAATGGCCATTTTTCCAACTTTTTTTTTTTTTTTAGGCAATATAGGCCAGGAAAATGTGTTTTTATGATATTCTAGAACGAAAAAACACCTTTCTAGGCTATAAAAAGATGAAGTCCAAAAAGTCGAAAAATTGACATTTTTACAAAGGGGTTAACCCATGGTTTTGGTCCAAAAATGGCCATTTTTTCAATTTTTTTTTTTAGGCAATATAGCCCAGGAAAATGTCTTTTATGATATTCTAGAACGAAAAAACACCTTTCTAGGCTATAAAAACATGAAGTCCAAAAAGTCGAAAAATTGACATTTTTCCAAAGGGGTTAACCCATGGTTTTGGTCAAAAAATGGCCCTTTTTTCCAACTTTTTTTTTTTAGGCAATATAGGCCAGGAAAATGTCTTTTATGATAGCCTAGAACGAAAAAACACCTTTCTAGGCTATAAAAACATGAAGTCCAAAAAGTCGTAAAATTGACATTTTTTCCAAGGCGTTAACCCATGGTTTTAATCCAAAAATGGTCATTTTGCCAACTTTTTTTTTTAGGCAATATAGGCCAGGAAAATGTCTTTTATGATATTCTAGAACGAAAAAACACCTTTCTAAGCTATAAAAACAGGAAGTCCAAAAAGTCGAAAAATTGATATTTTTCCAAATGGGTTAACCCATGGTTTTGGTCCAAAAATGGCCATTTTTCCAACTTTTTTTTTTTAGGCAATATAGGCCAGGAAAATGTCTTTTATGATATTCTAGAACGAAAAAACACCTTTCTAGGCTATAAAAACATGAAGTCCAAAAAGTCGAAAAATTGACATTTTTCCCAAGGGGTTAAGCCATGGTTTTAATCCGAAAATGGCCATTTTTCCAACTTTTTTTCTTAGGCAATATAGGCCAGGAAAATGTCTTTTATGATATTCTAGAACGAAAAAAACGCCTTTCTAGGCTATAAAAACAAGAACTCCAAAAAGTCGAAAAATTGACATTTTTCCCAAGGAGTTAACCCATGGTTTTGGTCCAAAAATGGCCATTTTTTTTCATTTTTCTTTTTTTTAGGCAATATAGGCCAGGAAAATGTCTTTAATGATATTCTAGAAACGAAAAAACGCCTTTCTAGGCTATAAAAACAAGTAGTTCAAAAAGTCGAAAAATTGACATTTTTCCATTTTTGTTTTTTTTAGGCAATATAGGCCAGGAAAATGTCTTTAATGATATTCTAGAACGAAAAAACGCCTTTCTAGCCTATAAAAACAAGAAGTCCAAAAAGTCGAAAAATTGACATTTTTCCCAAGGGGTTAACCCATGGTTTTGGTCCAAAAATGGCCATTTTTCAACATTTTTGTTTTTTTTAGGCAATATAGGCCAGGAAAATGTCTTTTATGATATTCTAGAACGAAAAAACACCTTTCTAGGCTATAAAAAACATGAAGTCCAAAAAGTCGAAAAATTGACATTTTTCCAAAGGGGTTAACCCATGGTTTTGGTCCAAAAAATGGCCATTTTTCCAACTTTTTTTTTTTAGGCAATATAGGCCAGGAAAATGTCTTTTATGATATTCTAGAACAAAAAAAACGCCTTTCTAGGCTATAAAAACATGAAGTCCAAAAAGTCGAAAAATTGACATTTTTTCCAAGGGGTTAACCCATGGTTTTGGTCCAAAAAAATGGCCATTTTTCAACTTTTTTTTTTTTAGGCAATATAGGCCAGGAAAATGTCTTTTATTTTATCATATTCTAGAACGAAAAAAAACACCTTTCTAGGCTATAAAAACATGAAGTCAAAAAAAAGTCGAAAAATTGACATTTTTCCAAAGGGGTTAACCCATGGTTTTGGTCCAAAAATGGCTTTTTTTTTCCGAACTTTTTTTTTTTTTTAGGCAATATAGGCCAGGAAAATGTCTTTTATGATATTCTAGAACGAAAAAAACACCTTTCTAGGCTATAAAAAACATGAAGTCAAAAAGTCGAAAAAAAATTTTTTTTTTCCAAAGGGGTTAACCCATGGTTTTGGTCCAAAAATGGCCATTTTTCCAACTTTTTTTTTTTTAGGCAATATAGGCCAGGAAAATGTCTTTTATGATATTCTAGAGAAAAAAAACACCTTTCTAGGCTATAAAAACATGAAGTCCAAAAAGTCGAAAAATTGACATTTTTTCCAAAGGGGTTAACCCATGGTTTTGGTCAAAAATGGCCATTTTTCCACTTTTTTTTTTTAGGCAATATAGGCCAGGAAAATGTCTTTTATGATATTCTAGAACGAAAAAAAACACCTTTCTAGGCTATAAAAACATGAAGTCAAAAAGTCGAAAAATTGACATTTTTTCCAAAGGGGTTAACCCATGGTTTTGGTCCAAAAATGGCCATTTTTCCAACTTTTTTTTTTTTTAGGCAATATAGGCCAGGAAAATGTCTTTTATGATATTCTAGAAAAAAAAAAACACCTTTCTAGGCTATAAAAACATGAAGTCAAAAAGTCGAAAAATTGACATTTTTTCCAAAGGGGTTAACCCATGGTTTTGGTCCAAAAATGGCCATTTTTCCAACTTTTTTTTTTTTAGGCAATATAGGCCAGGAAAATGTCTTTTATGATATTCTAGAACGAAAAAAAAACACCTTTCTAGGCTATAAAAACATGAAGTCAAAAAGTCGAAAAATTGACATTTTTCCAAGGGGTTAACCCATGGTTTTGGTCCAAAAAATGGCCATTTCAACTTTTTTTTTTTAGGCAATATAGGCCAGGAAAATGTCTTTTATGATATTCTAGAACGAAAAAACACCTTTCTAGGCTATAAAAACATGAAGTCCAAAAAGTCGAAAAATTGACATTTTTCCAAAGGGGTTAACCCATGGTTTTGGTCCAAAAATGGCCATTTTTCCATTTTTTTTTTTTAGGCAATATAGGCCAGGAAAATGTCTTTTATGATATTCTAGAACGAAAAAAAATCTTTCTAGGCTATAAAAACATGAAGTCCAAAAAGTCGAAAAATTGATATTTTTCCAAAGGGGTTAACTCATGGTTTTGGTCCAAAAATGGCCATTTTTCCAACTATTTTTTTTTAGGCAATATAGGCCAGGAAAATGTGTTTTATGATTTTCTAGAACGAAAAAACACCTTTCTAGGGTATAAAATCATAAAGTCCAAAAAGTCGAAAAATTGACATTTTTCCTAAGGGGTTAACCCATGGTTTTGGTCCAAAAATGGCCATTTTTCTAACTTTTTTTTTTCAGGCAATATAGGCCAGGAAAATGTCTTTTATGATATTCTAGAGCGAAAAAACACCTTTCTAGGCTATAAAAAACATGAAGTCAAAAAGTCGAAAAATTGACATTTTTCCAAAGGGGTTAACCCATGGTTTTGGTCCAAAATGGCATTTTTTTCCAACTTTTTTTTTTAGGCAATATAGGCCAGGAAAATGTCTTTTATGATATTCTAGAACGAAAAAACACCTTTCTAGGCTATAAAAACATCAAGTCCAAAAAGTCGAAAAATTGACATTTTTCCAAAGGGGTTAACCCATGGTTTTGGTCCAAAAATGGCCATTTTTTCCAACTTTTTTTTTTTAGGCAATATAGGCCAGGAAAATGTCTTTTATGATATTTTAGAACCTAAAAACACCTTTCTAGGCTATAAAATCATGAAGTCCAAAAGTCGAAAAATTGATATTTTTCCAAAAGGGTTAACCCATGGTTTGGGCCAAAAATGGCCATTTTTGCAACTTTTTTTTTCTAGGCAATATAGGCCAGGAAAATGTCTTTTATGATATTCTAGAACGAAAAACACCTTTCTAGGGCTATAAAAACATGAAGTCAAAAAGTCGAAAAATTGACATTTTTCAAAAGGGTTAACCCATGGTTTTGGTCCAAAAATGGCCATTTTTCCACTTTTTTTTTTTTTTTAGGCAATATAGGCCAGGAAAATGTCTTTTTTATGATATTCTAGAATTCTAGAAAAAAACACCTTTCTAGGCTATAAAAACATGAAGCCCAAAAAGTCGAAAAATTGACATTTTTCCAAAGGGGTTAACCCATGGTTTTGGTCCAAAAATGGCAATTTTCCAACTTTTTTTTTTTAGGCAATATAGGCCAGGGAAATGTCTTTTATGATATTCTAGAACGAAAAAAACACCTTTCTAGGCTATAAAAACATGAAGTCCAAAAAGTCGAAAAATTGACATTTTTCCAAAGGGGTTAACCCATGGTTTTGGTCCAAAAATGGCCATTTTTCCAACTTTTTTTTTTTAGGCAATATAGGCCAGGAAAATGTCTTTTATGATATTCTAGAACGAAAAAACACCTTTCTAGGCTATAAAAACATGAAGTCCAAAAAGTCGAAAAATTGACATTTTTCCAAAGGGGTTAACCCATGGTTTTGGTCCAAAAAATGGCCAAAATAGGCCAGGAAAATGTCTTTTTCTAGAACGAAAAAAAACACCTTTCTTTTTTAAAAAGGCAATAAAAGGTCGAAAAAATGACATTTTTTTAGGGGTTAACCCATGGAACGTCCAAAAAAACAATTTTTCTAGGCTATAAAAACATGCAAGTCCAGGAAAATGTTTTTATGATATTTCTAAAAAATTTTTTTTCAAAGGCTATAAAAACATGACCATGGTTTTTTTCCAAGGGTTAACCCATGGTTTTGGTCCAAAAATGGCATTTTTTTTTTTTTTTTTTAGGCAATATAGGCCAGGAAAATGTCTTTTATGATAATCTAGAACGAAAAAAACGCCTTTCTAGGCTCTAAAAACATAAAGTTCAAAAAAGTGGAAAATTGACATTTTACCAAAGGGGTTAACACATGGTTTCGGTCCAAAAATGGCCATTTTTCCAACTTTTTTTTTAGGCAAAATAGGCAAGGAAAATGTCTTTTCTGATCATCTAGAACGAAAAAAACGTCTTTCTAGGCTATAAAAACATAAAGTTCAAAAAGTTGGAAAATTGACATTTTACCAAAGGGGTTAACACATGGTTTTGGTCCAAAAATGGCCATTTTTCAATTTCTTTTTTTAGGCAATATAGGCCAGGAAAATGTCTTTTATGATATTCTAGAACGAAAAAACACCTTTCTAGCCTATAAAAACATGAAGTGCAAAAAGTCGAAAAATTGACATTTTTCAAAGGGGTTAACCCATGGTTTTGGTCCAAAAATGGCCATTTTTCCAACTTCTTTTTTTTAGGCAATATAGGCCAGGAAAATGTCTTTTATGATATTCTAGAACGAAAAAACACCTTTCTATGCTATAAAAACATGAAGTCAAAGGGGTTAAATGGTTTTGGTCAAAAAAGTCAGGAAAATGTCTTTATGATATTCTAGAACGAAAAAAAAACACCTTTCTAGGCTATAAAAACATGAAGTCAAAAAGTCGAAAAATTGACATTTTTCCAAAGGGGTTAACCCATGGTTTTGGTCCAAAAATGGCCATTTTTCCAACTTTTTTTTTTTTTTAGGCAATATAGGCCAGGAAAATGTCTTTTATGATATTCTAGAACGAAAAACACCTTTCTAGGCTAAAAAACATGAAGTCAAAAAGTCGAAAAATTGACATTTTTCAAAGGGGTTAACCCATGGTTTTGGTCAAAAATGGCCATTTTTTTTTTTTTTTTTTTTAGGCAATATAGGCCAGGAAAATGTCTTTTTTATGATATTCTAGAACGAAAAAAAAAACACCTTTCTAGGCTATAAAAACATGAAGTGAAAAAAAGTCGAAAAATTGACATTTTTCCAAAGGGGTTAACCCATGGTTTTGGTCCAAAAATGGCCATTTTCCAACTTTTTTTTTTTTAGGCAATATAGGCCAGGAAAATGTCTTTTATGATATTCTAGAACGAAAAAACACCTTTCTAGGCTATAAAAACATGAAGTCCAAAAGTCGAAAAATTGACATTTTTCCAAAGGGGTTAACCCATGGTTTTGGTCAAAAAAATGGCCATTTTTCCTTTTTTTTTTTTAGGCAATATAGGCCAGGAAAATGTCTTTTATGATATTCTAGAACGAAAAAAACACCTTTCTAGGCTAAAAAAACATGAAAGTCAAAAAGTCGAAAAAATTGACATTTTTCCAAACGGGTTAACCCATGGTTTTGGTCCAAAAATGGCCATTTTTTCAACTTTGTTTTTTAGGCAATATAGGCCAGGGAAATGTCTTTTATGATATTCTAGAACGAAAAAAAACCTTTCTAGGCTATAAAAACATGAAGTCCAAAAAGTCGAAAAATTGACATTTTTCCAAAGGGGTTAACCCATGGTTTTGGTCCAAAAATGGCCATTTTCCACTTTTTTTTTTAGGCAATATAGGCCAGGAAAATGTCTTTTATGATATTCTAGAACGAAAAAACACCTTTCTAGGCTATAAAAACATGAAGTCAAAAAGTCGAAAAATTGACATTTTTCCAAAGGGTTAACCCATGGTTTTGGTCCAAAAATGGCCATTTTTCCAACTTTTTTTTTTAGGCAATATAGGCCAGGAAAAAATGTCTTTATGATATTCTAGAACGAAAAAACACCTTTCTAGGCTATAAAAACATGAAGTCCAAAAAGTCGAAAAATTGACATTTTTCCAAAGGGGTTAACCCATGGTTTTGGTCCAAAATGGCATTTTTCCAACTTTTTTTTTTTTTAGGCAATATAGGCCAGGAAAATGTTTTTTTATGATATTCTAGAACGAAAAAACACCTTTCTAGGCTATAAAAACATGAAGTCCAAAAAGTCGAAAAATTGACATTTTTCCAAAGGGGTTAACCCATGGTTTTGGTCCAAAAATGGCATTTTTCCAACTTTTTTTTTTTTAGGCAATATAGGCCAGGAAAATGTCTTTTATGATATTCTAGAACGATAAAAAAACACCTTTCTAGGCTATAAAAACATGAAGTCAAAAAGTCGAAAAATTGACATTTTCCAAAGGGGTTAACCCATGGTTTTGGTCCAAAAATGGCCATTTTTCCAACTTTTTTAGGCAATATAGGCCAGGAAAATGTCTTTTATGATATTCTAGACGAAAAAACACCTTTCTAGGCTATAAAAACATGAAGTCAAAAAGTCGAAAAATTGACATTTTTCCAAAGGGGTTAACCCATGGTTTTGGTCCAAAAATGGCATTTTTCCAACTTTTTTTTTTTTAGGCAATATAGGCCAGGAAAATGTCTTTTTGATGATATTCTAGAACGAAAAAACACCTTTCTAGGCTATAAAAACATGAAGTCAAAAAGTCGAAAAATTGACATTTTTCCAAAGGGGTTAACCCATGGTTTTGGTCCAAAAATGGCCATTTTTCCAACTTTTTTTTTTAGGCAATATAGGCCAGGAAAATGTCTTTTATGATATTCTATAACGAAAAAAACACCTTTCTAGGCTATAAAAACATGAAGTCCAAAAAGTCGAAAAATTGACATTTTTCCAAGGGGGTTAACCCATGGTTTTGGTCCAAAAAAATGGCCATTTTTCCAACTTTTTTTTTTTTTTTAGGCAATATAGGCCAGGAAAATGTCTTTTATGATATTCTAGAACGAAAAAACACCTTTCTAGGCTATAAAAAAACATGAAGTATAAAAAAAAGTCAAAAAAAATTGACATTTTTCCAAAGGGGTTAACCCATGGTTTTGGTCCAAAAATGGCCATTTTTCCAACTTTTTTTTAGGCAATATAGGCCAGGAAAATGTCTTTTATGATATTCTAGAACGAAAAAACACCTTTCTAGGCTATAAAAACATGAAGAAGTCAAAAAGTCGAAAAAAAATTGACATTTTTCAAAAAGGGTTAACCCATGGTTTTGGTCCAAAAATGGCCATTTTTCCAACTTTTTTTTTTTTTAGGCAATATAGGCCAGGAAAATGTCTTTTTATGATATTCTAGAACGAAAAAAACACCTTTCTAGGCTATAAAAACATGAAGTCAAAAAGTCGAAAAATTGACATTTTTCCAAGGGGTTAACCCCATGGTTTTGGTCCAAAAATGGCCATTTTTCCAACTTTTTTTTTTAGGCAATATAGGCCAGGAAAATGTCTTTTATGATATTCTAGAACGAAAAAACACCTTTCTAGGCTATAAAAACATGAAAGTCAAAAAGTCGAAAAATTGACATTTTTCCAAGGGGTTAACCATGGTTTTGGTCCAAAAATGGCCATTTTTCCACTTTTTTTTTTTTTTAGGCAATATAGGCCAGGAAAATGTCTTTTATGATATTCTAGAACGAAAAAACACCTTTCTAGGCTATAAAAACATGAAGTCAAAAAGTCGAAAAATTGACATTTTTTCCAAAGGGTTTAACCATGGTTTTGGTCCAAAAATGGCCATTTTTCCAACTTTTTTTTTTTTTTAGGCAATATAGGCCAGGAAAATGTCTTTTATGATATTCTAGAAAAAAAAACCTTTCTAGGCTATAAAAAACATGAAGTCCAAAAATTCGAAAAATTGACATTTTTCCAAAGGGGTTAACCCATGGTTTTGGTCCAAAAATGGCCATTTTTTTCCAACTTTTTTTTTTTTAGGCAATATAGGCCAGAAAAATGTCTTTTATGATATTCTAGAACGAAAAAAAACCATTTCTAGGCTATAAAAACATGAAATCCAAAAAGTCGAAAAATTGACATTTTTCCTAAGGGGTTAACGCATGGTTTTGTTCCAAAAATGGCCATTTTTCCTTTTTTTTTTTTTTTTTAGGCAATATAGGCCAGGAAAATGTCTTTTATGATATTCTAGAACGAAAAAACACCTTTCTAGGCTATAAAAAACATGAAGTCAAAAAGTCGAAAAATTGACATTTTTCCAAAGGGGTTAACCCATGGTTTTGGTCCAAAAATGGCCATTTTTCCAAATTTTTTTTTTTTTTTTAGGCAATATAGGCCAGGAAAATGGGTTTTATGATTTTCTAGAACGAAAAAACACCTTTCTAGGCTATAAAATCATAAAGTCCAAAAAGTCGAAAAATTGACATTTTTCCTAAGGGGTTAACCCATGGTTTTGGTCCAAAAATGGCCATTTTTCTAACTTTTTTTTTTCAGGCAATATAGGCCAGGAAAATGTCTTTTATGATATTCTAGAGCGAAAAAACACCTTTCTAGGCTATAAAAATATGAAGTCCAAAAAGTCGAAAAATTGACATTTTTTGCAAAGGGGTTAACCCATGGTTTTGGTCCAAAAATGGACATTTTTCCAATTTTTTTTTTTAGGCAATATAGGCCAGGAAAATTTCTTTTATGATATTCTAGAACGAAAAAACACCTGTCTAGGCTATAAAAAAATGAAGTGCAAAAAGTCGAAAAATTGACATTTTTCCAAAGGGGTTAACCCATGGTTTTGGTCCAAAAATGGCCATTTTTCCAACTTTTTTTTTTTAGGCAATATAGGCCAGGAAAATGTCTTTTATGATATTCTAGAACGAAAAAACACCTTTCTAGGCTATAAAAACATGAAGTCCAAAAAGTCGAAAAATTGACATTTTTCCCAAGGGGTTAAGCCATGGTTTTGGTCCAAAAATGGCCATTTCTCCAACTTTTTTTTTTTTAGGCAATATTTTTCTAGAACGAAAAAACACCTTTCTAGGCTATAAAAATGAAGTCAAAAAAAAAAAAAAATTGACATTTTTCCAAAGGGGTTAACCCATGGAAAAGGCAATATAGGCAAGGAAAATGTCTTTTATGATATTCTAGAACGAAAAAACACCTTTCTAGGCTATAAAAACATGAAGTCCAAAAAGTCGAAAAATTGACATTTTTCCAAAGGGGTTAACCCATGGTTTTGGTCCAAAAATGGCCATTTTTTTAACTTTTTTTTTTTAGGCAATATAGGCCAGGAAAATGTCTTTTATAATATTCTAGAACGAAAAAACACCTTTCTAGGTTATAAAAACATGAAGTCCAAAAAGTCGAAAAATTGACATTTTTCCAAAGGGGTTAACCCATGGTTTTGGTCCAAAAATGGCCCTTTTTTCCAACTTTTTTTAGGCAATATAGGCCAGGAAAATGTCTTTTATGATATTCTATAACAAAAAAACACCTTTCTAGGCTATGAAAACATGAAGTCCAAAAAGTAGAAAAATTGACATTTTTCCAAAGGGGTTAACCGATGGTTTTGGTCCAAAATGGCCATTTTTCCAACTTTTTTTTTTAGGCAATATAGGGCAGGAAAAAGACTTTTATGATATTCTAGAACGAAGAAACACTTTTCTAGGCTATAAAATCATGAAGTCCAAATAGTCGAAAAATTGATATTTTTCCAAACGGGTTAACCCATGGTTTGGTCCAAAAATGGCCATTTTTCCACTTTTTTTTTTTTAGGCAATATAGGCCAGGAAAATGTCTTTTATGATATTCTAGAACGAAAAAACACCTTTCTAGGCTATAAAAACATGAAGTCAAAAAGTCGAAAAATTGACATTTTTTCCAAAGGGGTTAACCCATGGTTTTGGTCCAAAAATGGCCATTTTTCCAACTTTTTTTTTTTAGGCAATATAGGCCAGGAAAATGTCTTTTATGATATTCTACAACGAAAAAACACCTTTCTAGGCTATAAAAACATGAAGTCCAAAAAGTCGAAAAATTGACATTTTTCCAAAGGGGTTAACCCATGGTTTTGGTCCAAAAATGGCCATTTTTCCAACTTTTTTTTTTAGGCAATATAGGCCAGGAAAATGTCTTTTATGATATTCTAGAACAAAAAAACACCTTTCTAGGCTATAAAAACATGAAGTCCAAAAAGTCGAAACATTGATATTTTTCCAAAGGGGTTAACCCATGGTTTTGGTCCAAAAATGGCCATTTTTCCAACTTTTTTTTTTTAGGCAATATAGGCCAGGAAAATGTCTTTTATGATAGTCTAGAACGAAAAAACACCTTTCTAGGCTATAAAAACATGAAGTCCAAAAAGTCGAAAAATTGACATTTTTCCAAAGGGGTTAACCCATGGTTTTGGTCCAAAAATGGCCTTTTTTTCACCTTTTTTTTTTTAGGCAATATAGGCCAGGAAAATGTCTTTTATGATATTCTAGAACGAAAAAACACCTTTCTAGGCTATAAAAACATGAAGTCCAAAAAGTCGAAAAATTGACATTTTTCCAAAGGGGTTAACCCATGGTTTTGGTCCAAAAATGGCCCTTTTTTCCAACTTTTTTTTAGGCAATATAGGCCAGGAAAATGTCTTTTATGATATTCCAGAACGAAAAAACACCTTTCTAGGCTATAAAAACATGAAGTCTAAAAGTCGAAAAATTGACATTTTTTTCCAAAGGGGTTAACCCATGGTTTTGGTCCAAAAATGGCCATTTTTCAACTTTTTTTTTTTAGGCAATATAGGCCAGGAAAATGTCTTTTATGATATTCTAGAACGAAAAAAACACCTTTCTAGGCTATAAAAACATGAAGTCCAAAAAGTCGAAAAATTGACATTTTTCCAAAGGGGTTAACCCATGGTTTTGGTCCAAAAATGGCATTTTTTTTCCACTTTTTTTTTTTTTAGGCAATATAGGCCAGGAAAATGTCTTTTATGATATTCTAGAACGAAAAAAAAACACCTTTCTAGGCTATAAAAACATGAAGTCAAAAAGTCGAAAAATTGACATTTTTTTCCAAAGGGGTTAACCCATGGTTTTGGTCCAAAAATGGCCATTTTTCCAAGGGGTTAACCTTTTTTTTTTTTAGGCAATATAGGCCAGGAAAATGTCTTTTATGATATTCTAGAACGAAAAAAAACACCTTTCTAGGCTATAAAAACATGAAGTCAAAAAGTCGAAAAATTGACATTTTTCCAAAGGGGTTAACCCATGGTTTTGGTCCAAAAATGGCCATTTTTCCAACTTTTTTTTTTTTAGGCAATATAGGCCAGGAAAATGTCTTTTATGATATTCTAGAACGAAAAAAAAACACCTTTCTAGGCTATAAAAACATGAAGTCAAAAAGTCGAAAAATTGACATTTTTCCAAAGGGGTTAACCCATGGTTTTGGTCCAAAAATGGGCATTTTTCCAACTTTTTTTTTTTAGGGCAATATAGGCCAGGAAAATGTCTTTTATGATATTCTAGAACGAAAAAAACACCTTTCTAGGCTATAAAAACATGAAGTTCAAAAGTCGAAAAATTGACATTTTTCAAAAGGGGTTAAACCAATGTTTTGGTCCAAAATGGCCATTTTTCCAGCTTTTTTTTTTTAGGCAATATAGGCCAGGAAAATGTCTTTTATGATATTCTAGAACGAAAAAACACCTTTCTAGGCTACGAAAAAAAACATGAAGTCAAAAAGTCGAAAAATTGACATTTTTCCAAAGGGGTTAACCCATGGTTTTGGTCAAAAATGGCCATTTTTCCTTTTTTTTTTTTAGGCAATATAGGCCAGGAAAATGTCTTTTATGATATTCTAGAACGAAAAAAAACACCTTTCTAGGCTATAAAAACATGAAGTCCAAAAAGTCGAAAAATTGACATTTTTTCCAAAGGGGTTAACCCATGGTTTTGGTCCAAAAATGGCCATTTTTTTTCCATTTTTTTTAGGCAATATAGGCCAGGAAAATGTCTTTTATGATATTCTAGAACCCATGGAAAAAAAAACACCTTTCTAGGCTATAAAAACATGAAGTCCAAAAAGTCGAAAAATTGACATTTTTTCCAAAGGGGTTAACCCATGGTTTTGGTCCAAAAATGGCCATTTTTCCAACTTTTTTTTTTAGGCAATATAGGCCAGGAAAATGTGTTTTTATGATATTCTAGAACGAAAAAACACCTTTCTAGGCTATAAAAACATGAAGAAGTCAAAAAGTCGAAAAATTGACATTTTTCCAAGGGGTTAACCCATGGTTTTGGTCCAAAAATGGCCATTTTTCAACTTTTTTTTTTTTAGGCAATATAGGCCAGGAAAATGTCTTTTATGATATTCTAGAAAAAAAAAACACCTTTCTAGGCTATAAAAACATGAAGTCAAAAAGTCGAAAAATTGACATTTTTCCAAAGGGGTTAACCCATGGTTTTGGTCCAAAAATGGCCATTTTTTCAATTTTTTTTAGGCAATATAGGCCAGGAAAATGTCTTTTATGATATTCTAGAACGAAAAAAACACCTTTCTAGGCTATAAAAACATGAAGTCAAAAAGTCGAAAAATTGACATTTTTCCAAAGGGGTTAACCATGGTTTTGGTCCAAAAATGGCCATTTTTTCTTTTTTTTTTTTTTAGGCAATATAGGCCAGGAAAATGTCTTTTATGATATTCTAGAAAAAAAAAAAAACACCTTTCTAGGCTATAAAAACATGAAGTCAAAAAGTCGAAAAATTGACATTTTTCCAAAGGGGTTAACCCATGGTTTTGGTCCAAAAATGGCCATTTTTCCAACTTTTTTTTTTTTTAGGCAATATAGGCCAGGAAAATGTCTTTTTTTATGATATTCTAGAACGAAAAACACCTTTCTAGGCTATAAAAAAACAAGAAGTCAAAAAGTCTATAAAAAAAATTGACATTTTTTCAAAAGGGGTTAACCCATGGTTTTGGTCAAAAAAATGGCCATTTTTCCAACACTTTTTTAGGCAATATAGGCCAGGAAAATGTCTTTTATGATATTCTAGAACGAAAAAACACCTTTCTAGGCTATAAAAACATGAAGTCAAAAAGTCGAAAAATTGACATTTTTCCAAAGGGGTTAACCCATGGTTTTGGTCCAAAAATGGCCATTTTCCAACTTTTTTTTTTTTTTTAGGCAATATAGGCCAGGAAAATGTCTTTTTTATGATATTCTAGAACGAAAAAACACCTTTCTAGGCTATAAAAACATGAAAGTCAAAAAGTCGAAAAATTGACATTTTTCCAAAGGGGTTAACCCATGGTTTTGGTCGAAAAATGGCCATTTTTCCAACTTTTTTTTTTTAGGCAATATAGGCCAGGAAAATGTTTTTTATGATATTCTAGAACGAAAAAACACCTTTTTAGGCTATAAAAACATGAATTCCAAAAAGTCGAAAAATTGACATTTTTCCAAAGGGGTTAACCCATGGTTTTGGTCCAAAAATGGCCATTTTTCCATTTTTTTTTTTTAGGCAATATAGGCCAGGAAAATCTCTTTTATGATATTTCAGAACGAAAAAACACCTTTCTAGGCTATAAAAACATGAAGACCAAAAAGTCGAAAAATTGACATTTTTCCAAAGGGGTTAACCCATGGTTTTGGTCCAAAAATGGCCATTTTTCCAACTTTTTTTGTTTAGGCAATATAGGCCAGGAAAATGTCTTTTATGATATTCTAGAACGAAAAAACACTTTTCTAGGCTATAAAAACATGAAGTCCAAAAAGTCGAAAAATTGACATTTTTCCAAAGGGGTTAACCCATGGTTTTGGTCCAAAAATGGCCATTTTTTCAACTTTGTTTTTTAGGCAATATAGGCCAGGGAAATGTCTTTTATGATATTCTAGAACGAAAAAAAACCTTTCTAGCCTATAAAAACATGAAGATCAAAAAGTCGAAAAATTGACATTTTTCCAAAGGGGTTAACCCATGGTTTTGGTCCAAAAATGGCCATTTTTCCAACTTTTTTGTTTAGGCAATATAGGCCAGGAAAATGTCTTTTATGATATTCTAGAACCAAAAAACACCTTTCTAGGCTATAAAAACATGAAGTCCAAAAAGTCGAAAAATTGACATTTTTCCAAAGGGATTAACCCATGGTTTTGGTCCAAAAATGGCCATTTTTCCAACTTTTTTTGTTTAGGCAATATAGGCCAGCAAAATGTCTTTTATGATATTCTAGAACGAAAAAAACACCTTTCTAGGCTATAAAAACATGAAAGTCAAAAAGTCGAAAAATTAACATTTTTCCAAAGGGGTTAACCCATGGTTTTGGTCCAAAAATGGCCATTTTTCCAACTTTTTTTTTTTTAGGCAATATAGGCCAGGAAAATGTCTTTTATGATATTCTAGAACGAAAAAAAAAACACCTTTCTAGGCTATAAAAACATGAAGTCCAAAAAGTCGAAAAATGACATTTTTTCAAAGGGGTTAACCCATGGTTTTGGTCCAAAAATGGCCATTTTTCCAACTTTTTTTTTTAGGCAATATAGGCCAGGAAAATGTCTTTTATGATATTCTAGAACGAAAAAAACACCTTTCTAGGCTATAAAAACATGAAGTCAAAAAGTCGAAAAATTGACATTTTTCCAAAGGGGTTAACCCATGGTTTTGGTCAAAAAAATGGCCATTTTTCCACTTTTTTTTTTTAGGCAATATAGGCCAGGAAAATGTCTTTTATGATATTCTAGAAAAAAAAAAAAACACCTTTCTAGGCTATAAAAAACATGAAGTCAAAAAGTCGAAAAATTGACATTTTTTCCAAAGGGTTAACCCATGGTTTTGGTCAAAAAAATGGCCATTTTTCAACTTTTTTTTTTTTTTTAGGCAATATAGGCCAGGAAAATGTCTTTTTTTATGATATTCTAGAAAAAAAAAAAACACCTTTCTAGGCTATATAAAACATGAAGAAGTCAAAAAGTCGAAAAAATTGACATTTTTCCAAGGGGTTAACCCATGGTTTTGGTCCAAAAATGGCCATTTTTCCAAACTTTTTTTTAGGCAATATAGGCCAGGAAAATGTCTTTTATGATATTCTAGAACGAAAAAAAACACCTTTCTAGGCTATAAAAACATGAAGTCAAAAAGTCGAAAAATTGACATTTTTCAAAGGGGTTAACCCATGGTTTTGGTCCAAAAATGGCCATTTTTCCACTTTTTTTTTTTTTAGGCAATATAGGCCAGGAAAATGTCTTTTATGATATTCTAGAACGAAAAAACACCTTTCTAGGCTATAAAAACATGAAGTCAAAAAGTCGAAAAATTGACATTTTTTCCAAAGGGGTTAACCCATGGTTTTGGTCCAAAAATGGCCATTTTCCAACTTTTTTTTAGGCAATATAGGCCAGGAAAATGTCTTTTATGATATTCTAGAACGAAAAAAAACACCTTTCTAGGCTATAAAAACATGAAGTCAAAAAGTCGAAAAATTGACATTTTTCAAAGGGGTTAACCCATGGTTTTGGTCCAAAAATGGCCATTTTTCCAACTTTTTTTTTTTTTAGGCAATATAGGCCAGGAAAATGTCTTTTATGATATTCTAGAACGAAAAAAAAAACACCTTTCTAGGCTATAAAAACATGAAAGTCAAAAAGTCGAAAAATTGACATTTTTCAAAGGGGTTAACCCATGGTTTTGGTCCAAAAATGGCATTTTTTTCTTTTTTTTTTTTTTAGGCAATATAGGCCAGGAAAATGTCTTTTATGATATTCTAGAACGAAAAAAAAACACCTTTCTAGGCTATAAAAAACATGAAGTCAAAAAGTCGAAAAATTGACATTTTTCCAAAGGGGTTAACCCATGGTTTTGGTCCAAAAATGGCCATTTTTCCACTTTTTTTTTAGGCAATATAGGCCAGGAAAATGTCTTTTATGATATTCTAGAACGAAAAAAACACCTTTCTAGGCTATAAAAACATGAAGTCAAAAAGTCGAAAAATTGACATTTTTCCAAAGGGGTTAACCCATGGTTTTGGTCCAAAAAGCCATTTTTCCAACTTTTTTTTTTTTTTAGGCAATATAGGCCAGGAAAATGTCTTTTATGATATTCTAGAACGAAAAAACACCTTTCTAGGCTATAAAAACATGAAGTCAAAAAGTCGAAAAATTGACATTTTTTTCCAAAGGGGTTAACCCATGGTTTTGGTCCAAAAATGGCCATTTTTCCTTTTTTTTTTTTTAGGCAATATAGGCCAGGAAAATGTCTTTTATGATATTCTAGAACGAAAAAAAAACACCTTTCTAGGCTATAAAAACAAAAGTCAAAAAGTCGAAAAATTGACATTTTTTCAAAGGGGTTAACCCATGGTTTTGGTCCAAAAATGGCCATTTTTTCCACTTTTTTTTTTTTTTTAGGCAATATAGGCCAGGAAAATGTCTTTTATGATATTCTAGAAAAAAAAACCTTTCTAGGCTATAAAAACATGAAAGTCAAAAAAGTCGAAAAATTGACATTTTTTCCAAAGGGGTTAACCCATGGTTTTGGTCCAAAAATGGCCATTTTTTTTTTTTTTTTTTTTTAGGCAATATAGGCCAGGAAAATGTCTTTTATGATATTCTAGAACAAAAAAAAACACCTTTCTAGGCTATAAAAACATGAAGTCAAAAAGTCGAAAAATTGACATTTTTCCAAAGGGGTTAACCCATGGTTTTGGTCAAAAAATGGCATTTTTTCCAATTTTTTTTTTTTTTTTTAGGCAATATAGGCCAGGAAAATGTCTTTTATGATATTCTAGAACGAAAAAAACACCTTTCTAGGCTATAAAAACATGAAGTCAAAAAGTCGAAAAATTGACATTTTTCAAAGGGGTTAACCCATGGTTTTGGTCCAAAAATGGCCATTTTCCTTTTTTTTTTTTTTTTAGGCAATATAGGCCAGGAAAATGTCTTTTATGATATTCTAGAACGAAAAAACACCTTTCTAGGCTATAAAAAAACATGAAGTCAAAAAGTCGAAAAATTGACATTTTTCCAAAGGGGTTAACCCATGGTTTTGGTCCAAAAAATGGCCATTTTTCCAACTTTTTTTTTTTAGGCAATATAGGCCAGGAAAATGTCTTTATGATATTCTAGAACGAAAAAAAACACCTTTCTAGGCTATAAAAACATGAAGTCAAAAAGTCGAAAAATTGACATTTTTTTCAAAGGGTTAACCCATGGTTTTGGTCCAAAAATGGCCATTTTTTCCAACTTTTTTTTTAGGCAATATAGGCCAGGAAAATGTCTTTTATGATATTCTAGAACGAAAAAACACCTTTCTAGGCTATAAAACATGAAGTCAAAAAGTCGAAAAATTGACATTTTTCAAAGGGGTTAACCCATGGTTTTGGTCAAAAAAATGGCCATTTTTCCAACTTTTTTTTTTTTTAGGCAATATAGGCCAGGAAAATGTTTTTTATGATATTCTAGAAAAAAAAACACCTTTCTAGGCTATAAAAACATGAAGTCAAAAAGTCGAAAAATTGACATTTTTCAAAGGGGTTAACCATGGTTTTGGTCCAAAAAATGGCCATTTTTCTTTTTTTTTTTTTTAGGCAATATAGGCCAGGAAAATGTCTTTTATGATATTCTAGAGAAAAAAAAACACCTTTCTAGGCTATAAAAACATGAAGTCAAAAAGTCGAAAAAATTGACATTTTTCAAAGGGGTTAACCCATGGTTTGGTCCAAAAATGGCCATTTTCCAACTTTTTTTTTTTAGGCAATATAGGCCAGGAAAATGTCTTTTATGATATTCTAGACGAAAAAAACACCTTTCTAGGCTATAAAAACATGAAGTCAAAAAGTCGAAAAATTGACATTTTTCAAAGGGGTTAACCCATGGTTTTGGTCCAAAAATGGCATTTTTCCTTTTTTTTTTTTTTTAGGCAATATAGGCCAGGAAAATGTCTTTTATGATATTCTAGAACGAAAAAAAAAACACCTTTCTAGGCTATAAAAACATGAAGTCAAAAAGTCGAAAAATTGACATTTTTTCAAAGGGGTTAACCATGGTTTTGGTCCAAAAAAATGGCCATTTTTCCTTTTTTTTTTAGGCAATATAGGCCAGGAAAATGTCTTTTATGATATTCTAGAACGAAAAAAACACCTTTCTAGGCTATAAAAACATGAAGTCAAAAAGTCAAAAAAAATTGACATTTTTTCAAAGGGGTTAACCATGGTTTTGGTCAAAAATGGCATTTTTTTCCACTTTTTTTAGGCAGGCAATAGGCCAGGAAAATGTCTTTTATGATATTCTAGAAAAAAAACACCTTTCTAGGCTATAAAAACATGAAGTCAAAAAAAGTCGAAAAATTGACATTTTTCAAAGGGGTTAACCATGGTTTTGGTCCAAAAATGGCCATTTTTTTTTTTTTTTTTTAGGCAATATAGGCCAGGAAAATGTCTTTTTTATGATATTCTAGAATAAAAAAAAACACCTTTCTAGGCTATAAAAACATGAAGTCAAAAAGTCGAAAAATTGACATTTTCAAAGGGGTTAACCCATGGTTTTGGTCCAAAAATGGCCATTTTTCAACTTTTTTTTTTTAGGCAATATAGGCCAGGAAAATGTCTTTTATGATATTCTAGAACGAAAAAAAACACCTTTCTAGGCTAAAAAAAACATGAAGTCAAAAAGTCGAAAAATTGACATTTTTCAAAGGGGTTAACCATGGTTTTGGTCCAAAAATGGCCATTTTTCCTTTTTTTTAGGCAAGGCAATATAGGCCAGGAAAATGTCTTTTATGATATTCTAGAACGAAAAAACACCTTTCTAGGCTATAAAAACATGAAGTCAAAAAGTCAAAAAAAAAATTGACATTTTTCCAAAGGGGTTAACCCATGGTTTTGGTCCAAAAATGGCCATTTTTCCTTTTTTTTTTTTTTAGGCAATATAGGCCAGGAAAATGTCTTTTTATGATATTCTAGAACGAAAAAAAACACCTTTCTAGGCTATAAAAACATGAAGTCAAAAAAGTCAAAAAAATTGACATTTTTTCAAAGGGGTTAACCATGGTTTTGGTCCAAAAATGGCCATTTTTCCAACTTTTTTTTTTTTTAGGCAATATAGGCCAGGAAAATGTCTTTTATGATATTCTAGAACGAAAAAACACCTTTCTAGGCTATAAAAACAATTGAATTTTTCAAAAAGTCAAAAAATTGAAAAATTGACATTTTTTCAAAGGGGTTAACCCATGGTTTTGGTCAAAAAAAATGGCCATTTTTCAACAACTTTTTTTTTTTTTTTAGGCAATATAGGCCAGGAAAATGTCTTTTATGATATTCTAGAACTAGAAAAAAAAAAACACCTTTCTAGGCTAAAAACATGAAGTCAAAAAGTCGAAAAATTGACATTTTTTCAAAGGGGTTAACCCATGGTTTTGGTCCAAAAAATGGCCCATTTTCCAACTTTTTTTTTTTTAGGCAATATAGGCCAGGAAAATGTCTTTTATGATATTCTAGAACGAAAAAACACCTTTCTAGGCTATAAAAACATGAAGTCAAAAAGTCGAAAAATTGACATTTTTCCAAGGGGTTAACCCATGGTTTTGGTCCAAAAATGGCCATTTTTTCACTTTTTTTTTTTTTTTTAGGCAATATAGGCCAGGAAAATGTCTTTTACGATATTCTAGAACGAAAAAACACCTTTGTAGGGCATAAAAACAAGCAGTGCAAAAGGTCCCAAAATTGACATCTTTCCAAAGGGGTTAACCCATGGTTTTGGGTCAAAAAATGGCCATTTTTCCAACTTTTTTTTTTTAGGCAAGGCAATATAGGCCAGGAAAATGTCTTTTATGATATTCTAGAACGAAAAAAAACACCTTTCTAGGCTATAAAAACATGAAGTCAAAAAGTCGAAAAATTGACATTTTTTCAAAGGGGTTAACCCATGGTTTTGGTCCAAAAATGGCCATTTTTCCAACTTTTTTTTTTTAGGCAATATAGGCCAGGAAAATGTCTTTTATGATATTCTAGAACGAAAAAAAAAACACCTTTCTAGGCTATAAAAACATGAAGTCAAAAAGTCGAAAAATTGACATTTTCAAAGGGGTTAACCCATGGTTTTGGTCCAAAAATGGCCATTTTTTCCAACTTTTTTTTTTTTAGGCAATATAGGCCAGGAAAATGTCTTTTATGATATTCTAGAATTCTAGAAAAAAAACACCTTTCTAGGCTATAAAAACATGAAGTCAAAAAGTCGAAAAATTGACATTTTTTCAAAGGGGTTAACCATGGTTTTGGTCCAAAAATGGCCACTTTTTTTCCAAATTTTTTTTTAGGCAATATAGGCCAGGAAAATGTTTTTTATGATATTCTAGAACGAAAAAAAACACCTTTCTAGGCTATAAAAACATGAAAGTCAAAAAGTCGAAAAATTGACATTTTTTCAAAGGGGTTAACCCATGGTTTTGGTCCAAAAATGGCCATTTTTCCACTTTTTTTTTTTTAGGCAATATAGGCCAGGAAAATGTCTTTTATGATATTCTAGAACGAAAAAAACACCTTTCTAGGCTATAAAAACATGAAGTCAAAAAGTCGAAAAATTGACATTTTTCAAAGGGGTTAACCATGGTTTTGGTCCAAAAATGGCATTTTTCCACTTTTTTTTTTTTAGGCAATATAGGCCAGGAAAATGTCTTTTATGATATTCTAGAACGAAAAAACACCTTTCTAGGCTATAAAAAACAAAGAAGTCAAAAAGTCGAAAAAAAAATTGACATTTTTCAAAAAGGGGTTAACCCATGGTTTTGGTCAAAAATGGCCATTTTCCAACATTTTTTTTTTTTTTAGGCAATATAGGCCAGGAAAATGTCTTTTATGATATTCTAGAACGAAAAAAACACCTTTCTAGGCTATAAAAACATGAAGTCAAAAAGTCGAAAAATTGACATTTTTTCAAAGGGGTTAACCCATGGTTTTGGTCCAAAAATGGCCATTTTTCCACTTTTTTTTTTTTTTAGGCAATATAGGCCAGGAAAATGTCTTTTATGATATTCTAGAAAAAAAAAAACACCTTTCTAGGCTATAAAAACATGAAGTCAAAAAGTCGAAAAATTGACATTTTTTTCAAAGGGGTTAACCCATGGTTTTGGTCCAAAAATGGCCATTTTCCAACTTTTTTTTTTTTTAGGCAATATAGGCCAGGAAAATGTCTTTTATGATATTCTAGAAAAAAAAAAACACCTTTCTAGGCTATAAAAACATGAAGTCAAAAAGTCGAAAAATTGACATTTTTCCAAAGGGGTTAACCCATGGTTTTGGTCCAAAAAAATGGCCATTTTTTTTTTTTTTTTTAGGCAATATAGGCCAGGAAAATGTCTTTTATGATATTCTAGAACGAAAAAAAACACCTTTCTAGGCTATAAAAACATGAAGTCAAAAAGTCGAAAAATTGACATTTTTCCAAAGGGGTTAACCCATGGTTTTGGTCCAAAAAAATGGCCATTTTTCCAATATAGGCCAGGAAAATTTTTTTTTTTAGGCAATATAGGCCAGGAAAATGTCTTTTATGATATTCTAGAAAAAAAAACACCTTTCTAGGCTATAAAAACATGAAGTCAAAAAGTCGAAAAATTGACATTTTTTCAAAGGGGTTAACCCATGGTTTTGGTCCAAAAATGGCCATTTTTCCACTTTTTTTTTTTTTTTTTAGGCAATATAGGCCAGGAAAATGTCTTTTATGATATTCTAGAACGAAAAAAACACCTTTCTAGGCTAAAAAAAAACATGAAGTCAAAAAGTCGAAAAATTGACATTTTTCAAAGGGGTTAACCCATGGTTTTGGTCCAAAAAATGGCCATTTTCAACTTTTTTTTTTTTTTAGGCAATATAGGCCAGGAAAATGTCTTTTATGATATTCTAGAACGAAAAAAAAACACCTTTCTAGGCTATAAAAACATGATTTTCAAAAAAAGTCGAAAAAAATTGACATTTTTCCAAAGGGGTTAACCATGGTTTTGGTCAAAAAAATGGCCATTTTCCAACTTTTAGGCAAGGCAATATAGGCCAGGAAAATGTCTTTTATGATATTCTAGAAAAAAAAAAACACCTTTCTAGGCTATAAAAAAACAAAGTCAAAAAAAAAAAATTGACATTTTTTCAAAGGGGTTAACCCATGGTTTTGGTCCAAAAATGGCCATTTTTCCACTTTTTTTTTTTTTTTTAGGCAATATAGGCCAGGAAAATGTCTTTTATGATATTCTAGAAGAAAAAAAAACACCTTTCTAGGCTATAAAAACATGAAGTCAAAAAGTCGAAAAATTGACATTTTTCAAAGGGGTTAACCATGGTTTTGGTCAAAAAAATGGCCATTTTTTTTTTTTTTTTTTTTAGGCAATATAGGCCAGGAAAATGTCTTTTATGATATTCTAGAACGAAAAAAACACCTTTCTAGGCTATAAAAACATGAAGTCAAAAAGTCGAAAAATTGACATTTTTTCAAAGGGGTTAACCCATGGTTTTGGTCCAAAAATGGCCATTTTTCATTTTTTTTTTTTTTAGGCAATATAGGCCAGGAAAATGTCTTTTATGATATTCTAGATGAAGTCAAAAAAAAAACACCTTTCTAGGCTATAAAAACAAAGTCAAAAGTCTAGGCTATAAAAAAATTGACATTTTTCCAAAGGGGTTAACCATGGTTTTGGTCAAAAAAATGGCCATTTTTCCTTTTTTTTTTTTTTAGGCAATATAGGCCAGGAAAATGTCTTTTATGATATTCTAGAACGAAAAAACACCTTTCTAGGCTATAAAAACATGAAGTCAAAAAGTCGAAAAATTGACATTTTTTCAAAGGGGTTAACCCATGGTTTTGGTCCAAAAATGGCCATTTTTCACTTTTTTTTTTTTTTAGGCAATATAGGCCAGGAAAATGTCTTTTATGATATTCTAGAACGAAAAAACACCTTTCTAGGCTATAAAAACATGAAGTCAAAAAGTCGAAAAATTGACATTTTTTCAAAGGGGGTTAACCATGGTTTTGGTCCAAAAAAATGGCCATTTTTCAACTTTTTTTTTTTTTAGGCAATATAGGCCAGGAAAATGTCTTTTATGATATTCTAGAACGAAAAAAAACACCTTTCTTTCTAGGCTAAAAAACATGAAGTCAAAAAGTCGTTAAAAAATTTTTTTTCAAAGGGGTTAACCCATGGTTTTGGTCCAAAAATGGCCATTTTTCCAACTTTTTTTTTTTAGGCAATATAGGCCAGGAAAATGTCATTTTTTTTTTATGATATTCTAGAACGAAAAAACACCTTTCTAGGCTATAAAAACATGAAGTCAAAAAGTCGAAAATTGACATTTTTCAAAGGGGTTAACCCATGGTTTTGGTCCAAAAAAATGGCCATTTTTTCCTTTTTTTTTTTTAGGCAATATAGGCCAGGAAAATGTCTTTTATGATATTCTAGAACGAAAAAAACACCTTTCTAGGCTATAAAAACATGAAGTCAAAAAGTCGAAAAAATTGACATTTTTTCAAAGGGGTTAACCCATGGTTTTGGTCCAAAAATGGCATTTTTCCAACTTTTTTTTTTAGGCAATATAGGCCAGGAAAATGTCTTTTATGATATTCTAGAACGAAAAAACACCTTTCTAGGCTATAAAAACATGAAGTCAAAAAGTCGAAAAAAAAAATTGACATTTTTTCAAAGGGGTTAACCATGGTTTTGGTCCAAAAATGGCCATTTTTTTTTTTTTTTTTTAGGCAATATAGGCCAGGAAAATGTCTTTTATGATATTCTAGAACGAAAAAAAACACCTTTCTAGGCTATAAAAACATGAAGTCAAAAAGTCAAAAAAAATTGACATTTTTCAAAGGGGTTAACCATGGTTTTGGTCCAAAAATGGCCATTTTTCCTTTTTTTTTTTTTTTAGGCAATATAGGCCAGGAAAATGTCTTTTATGATATTCTAGAACAAAAAAAAACACCTTTCTAGGCTAAAAAAAAAACAAAAGTCAAAAAGTCGAAAAATTGACATTTTTCAAAGGGGTTAACCCATGGTTTTGGTCCAAAAATGGCCATTTTTCCAATTTTTTTTTTTTTAGGCAATATAGGCCAGGAAAATGTCTTTTATGATATTCTAGAACGAAAAAAAACACCTTTCTAGGCTATAAAAACATGAAGTCAAAAAGTCGAAAAATTGACATTTTTTTCAAAGGGGTTAACCCATGGTTTTGGTCCAAAAATGGCCATTTTCCAACTTTTTTTTTAGGCAATATAGGCCAGGAAAATGTCTTTTATGATATTCTAGAAAAAAAAAAACACCTTTCTAGGCTATAAAAACAATGAAGTCAAAAAGTCGAAAAAAATTGACATTTTTTCAAAGGGGTTAACCATGGTTTTTGGTCCAAAAATGGCCATTTTTCCAACTTTTTTTTTTTTTAGGCAATATAGGCCAGGAAAATGTCTTTTATGATATTCTAGAACGAAAAAAAAACACCTTTCTAGGCTATAAAAACATGAAGTCAAAAAGTCGAAAAATTGACATTTTTTCAAGGGGTTAACCATGGTTTTGGTCCAAAAATGGCCATTTTCCACTTTTTTTTTTAGGCAATATAGGCCAGGAAAATGTCTTTTATGATATTCTAGAACGAAAAAAAACACCTTTCTAGGCTATAAAAAAACATGAAGTCAAAAAGTCGAAAAATTGACATTTTTTCAAAGGGGTTAACCCATGGTTTTGGTCCAAAAATGGCCATTTTTTTCCAACTTTTTTTTTTTAGGCAATATAGGCCAGGAAAATGTCTTTTATGATATTCTAGAACGAAAAAAAACACCTTTCTAGGCTATAAAAACATGAAGTCAAAAAGTCGAAAAAATTGACATTTTTTCAAAGGGGTTAACCATGGTTTTGGTCCAAAAAATGGCCATTTTTTCACTTTTTTTTTTTTAGGCAATATAGGCCAGGAAAATGTCTTTTATGATATTCTAACGAAAAAAAAACACCTTTCTAGGCTATAAAAAAACATCAAAGTCGAAAAAAAAGTCGTTAAAAAATTGACATTTTTTCAAAGGGGTTAACCATGGTTTTGGTCCAAAAAAATGGCCATTTTTCCAGCCATTTTTTTTTTTTTTTTAGGCAATATAGGCCAGGAAAATGTTTTTTATGATATTCTAGAAAAAAAAAACACCTTTCTAGGCTAAAAAAACATGAAGTCAAAAAGTCGAAAAATTGACATTTTTTTCAAAGGGGTTAACCCATGGTTTTGGTCCAAAAATGGCCATTTTTCCACTTTTTTTTTTTTTAGGCAATATAGGCCAGGAAAATGTCTTTTATGATATTCTAGAACGAAAAAAAAACACCTTTCTAGGCTATAAAAACATGAAGTCAAAAAGTCGAAAAATTGACATTTTTCAAAGGGGTTAACCATGGTTTTGGTCCAAAAATGGCCATTTTCCTTTTTTTTTTTTTTTAGGCAATATAGGCCAGGAAAATGTCTTTTATGATATTCTAGAAAAAAAAAACACCTTTCTAGGCTATAAAAACAAAAAGTCAAAAAGTCAAAAAAAATTGACATTTTTTCAAAGGGGTTAACCCATGGTTTTGGTCCAAAAATGGCCATTTTTCCAACTTTTTTTTTTTTTAGGCAATATAGGCCAGGAAAATGTCTTTTATGATATTCTAGAACGAAAAAACACCTTTCTAGGCTATAAAAACATGAAGTCAAAAAAGTCGAAAAAATTGACATTTTTCAAAGGGGTTAACCATGGTTTTGGTCCAAAAATGGCCATTTTTCACTTTTTTTTTTTTTTTAGGCAATATAGGCCAGGAAAATGTTTTTTTATGATATTCTAGAACGAAAAAAAACACCTTTCTAGGCTATAAAAACATGAAGTCAAAAAGTCGAAAAATTGACATTTTTTCAAAGGGGTTAACCCATGGTTTTGGTTTTGGCCAAAAATGGCCATTTTTTTCCAACTTTTTTAGGCAATATAGGCCAGGAAAATGTCTTTTATGATATTCTAGAACGAAAAAAAAACACCTTTCTAGGCTATAAAAAAAAAAGTCAAAAAGTCGAAAAATTGACATTTTTCAAAGGGGTTAACCATGGTTTTGGTCCAAAAATGGCCATTTTCCAACTTTTTTTTTTAGGCAATATAGGCCAGGAAAAAATGTCTTTTATGATATTCTAGAAACAAAAAAAACACCTTTCTAGGCTATAAAAACATGAAGTTCAAAAAGTCGAAAAATTGACATTTTTTCAAAGGGGTTAACCCATGGTTTTGGTCAAAAATGGCCATTTTTTTCCATGGTTTTTTTTTTTTTTTTAGGCAATATAGGCCAGGAAAATGTCTTTTATGATATTCTAGACGAAAAAAAAACACCTTTCTAGGCTATAAAAACATGAAGTCAAAAAGTCGAAAAATTGACATTTTTTCAAAGGGGTTAACCATGGTTTTGGTCCAAAAATGGCCATTTTTTTTTTCCAAAATTTTTTTTTTTAGGCAATATAGGCCAGGAAAATGTCTTTTATGATATTCTAGACGAAAAAAAACACCTTTCTAGGCTATATAAAAACATGAAGTCAAAAAGTCGAAAAATTGACATTTTTTCAAAGGGGTTAACCCATGGTTTTGGTCAAAAAATGGCCATTTTTTTTTTTTTTTTAGGCAATATAGGCCAGGAAAATGTCTTTTATGATATTCTAGAACGAAAAAAAAAACACCTTTCTAGGCTAAAAAAACATGAAGTCAAAAAGTCAAAAAAAAATTTACATTTTTCCAAAGGGGTTAACCCATGGTTTTAGTCCAAAAATAGCCATTTTTCAACGTTTTTTTTTTTTTTTTGCAATATAGGCCAGGAAAATGTCTTTAACCATATTCTAGAACGAAAAAAACACCTTTCTAGCCTATAAAAACATGAAGTCAAAAAGTCGAAAAATTGACATTTTTCAAAGGGGTTAACCATGGTTTTGGTCCAAAAATGGCCATTTTTCCATTTTTTTTTTTTTTTTAGGCAATATAGGCCAGGAAAATGTCTTTTATGATATTCTAGAACGAAAAAAAAAACACCTTTCTAGGCTATAAAAACATGAAGTCAAAAAGTCGAAAAATTGACATTTTTTCAAAGGGGTTAACCCATGGTTTTGGTCCAAAAATGGCCATTTTTCCACTTTTTTTTTTTTTTAGGCAATATAGGCCAGGAAAATGTCTTTTATGATATTCTAGAACGAAAAAAAAACACCTTTCTAGGCTATAAAAACAAGAAGTCAAAAAAGTCGAAAAATTGACATTTTTTCAAAGGGGTTAACCCATGGTTTTGGTCCAAAAATGGCCATTTTTCCAACAATATAGGCCAGGAAAATTTTTTTTTTTAGGCAATATAGGCCAGGAAAATGTTTTTTATGATATTCTAGAACGAAAAAACACCTTTCTAGGCTATAAAAACAAAAGTCAAAAAGTCAAAAAAAAAAAATTGACATTTTTCAAAGGGGTTAACCATGGTTTTGGTCAAAAATGGCCATTTTTCACTTTTTTTTTTTTTAGGCAATATAGGCCAGGAAAATGTCTTTTATGATATTCTAGACGAAAAAAAAAACACCTTTCTAGGCTATAAAAACATGAAGTCAAAAAGTCGAAAAAAAATTGACATTTTTCCAAAGGGGTTAACCCATGGTTTTGGTCCAAAAATGGCCATTTTTCCACTTTTTTTTTTTTTAGGCAATATAGGCCAGGAAAATGTCTTTTATGATATTCTAGAACGAAAAAAAACACCTTTCTAGGCTATAAAAACATGAAGTCAAAAAGTCAAAAAAATTCGAAACATTTTTTCAAAGGGGTTAACCCATGGTTTTGGTCCAAAAATGGCCATTTTTCCAACTTTTTTTTTTTTAGGCAATATAGGCCAGGAAAATGTCTTTTATGATATTCTAGAACGAAAAAAACACCTTTCTAGGCTAAAAACATGAAGTCAAAAGTCGAAAAAATTGACATTTTTTCAAAGGGGTTAACCCATGGTTTTGGTCAAAAAATGGCCATTTTCCAACTTTTTTTTTTTTTAGGCAATATAGGCCAGGAAAATGTCTTTTATGATATTCTAGAACGAAAAAAACACCTTTCTAGGCTATAAAAAACATTTCCAAAAAGTCAAAAAGTCGAAAAAATTGACATTTTCCAAAGGGGTTAACCCATGGTTTTGGTCCAAAAATGGCCATTTTTCAATTTTTTTTTTTAGGCAATATAGGCCAGGAAAATGTCTTTTATGATATTCTAGAACGAAAAAACACCTTTTTCTAGGCTATAAAAACATGAAGTTCAAAAAGTCGAAAAATTGACATTTTTCAAAGGGGTTAACCCATGGTTTTGGTCCAAAAAATGGCCATTTTCCAACTTTTTTTTTTAGGCAATATAGGCCAGGAAAATGTCTTTTATGATATTCTTCTAGAACGAAAAAACACCTTTCTAGGCTATAAAAACATGAAGTCAAAAAGTCGAAAAAATTGACATTTTTTCAAAGGGGTTAACCATGGTTTTGGTCCAAAAAAATGGCCATTTTTCCAACTTTTTTTTTTTTAGGCAATATAGGCCAGGAAAATGTCTTTTTTATGATATTCTAGAACGAAAAAAAACACCTTTCTAGGCTATAAAAACATGAAGTCAAAAAGTCGAAAAATTGACATTTTTCAAAGGGGTTAACCCATGGTTTTGGTCCAAAAATGGCCATTTTTCCAACTTTTTTTTTTTTTTTTTAGGCAATATAGGCCAGGAAAATGTCTTTTATGATATTCTAGAACGAAAAAAAAACACCTTTCTAGGCTATAAAAACATGAAGTCAAAAAGTCGAAAAATTGACATTTTTTCAAAGGGGTTAACCATGGTTTTGGTCCAAAAAAATGGCCATTTTTTCCACTTTTTTTTTTTTTAGGCAATATAGGCCAGGAAAATGTCTTTTATGATATTCTAGAACAAAAAAAAAACACCTTTCTAGGCTATAAAAACATGAAGTCAAAAAGTCGAAAAATTGACATTTTTTCAAAGGGGTTAACCATGGTTTTGGTCCAAAAAAAATGGCCATTTTTCAAATTTTTTTTTTTTAGGCAATATAGGCCAGGAAAATGTCTTTTATGATATTCTAGAACGAAAAAAACACCTTTCTAGGCTATAAAAAACAAAGTCAAAAAGTCAAAAAAATTGACATTTTTTCAAAGGGGTTAACCCATGGTTTTTGGTCCAAAAATGGCCATTTTTTCCACTTTTTTTTTTTTAGGCAATATAGGCCAGGAAAATGTCTTTTATGATATTCTAGAACGAAAAAACACCTTTCTAGGCTATAAAAACATGAAGTCAAAAAGTCGAAAAATTGACATTTTTTCAAAGGGGTTAACCCATGGTTTTGGTCCAAAAATGGCCATTTTCCAACTTTTTTTTTTTTTAGGCAATATAGGCCAGGAAAATGTCTTTTATGATATTCTAGAACGAAAAAAACACCTTTCTAGGCTATAAAAACATGAAGTCAAAAAGTCGAAAAATTGATTTTTTTCAAAGGGGTTAACCATGGTTTTGGTCAAAAATGGCCATTTTTTCCACTTTTTTTTTTAGGCAATATAGGCCAGGAAAATGTCTTTTATGATATTCTAGAACGAAAAAAAACACCTTTCTAGGCTATAAAAAAACATGAAGTCAAAAAGTCGAAAAATTGACATTTTTCAAAGGGGTTAACCCATGGTTTTGGTCCAAAAATGGCCATTTTTCCACTTTTTTTTTTTTTAGGCAATATAGGCCAGGAAAATGTCTTTTATGATATTCTAGAACGAAAAAAACACCTTTCTAGGCTATAAAAACATGAAGTCAAAAAGTCGAAAAAATTGACATTTTTTCAAAGGGGTTAACCATGGTTTTGGTCCAAAAAAAATGGCCATTTTTCAACTTTTTTTTTTTTAGGCAATATAGGCCAGGAAAATGTCTTTTATGATATTCTAGAACGAAAAAAAAACACCTTTCTAGGCTATAAAAACATGCAAAAGTCAAAAAGTCGAAAAATTGACATTTTTTCAAAGGGGTTAACCCATGGTTTTGGTCCAAAAATGGCCATTTTTCCTTTTTTTTTTTTTTTTAGGCAATATAGGCCAGGAAAATGTCTTTTATGATATTCTAGAACGAAAAAAAACACCTTTCTAGGCTATAAAAACATGAAGTCAAAAAGTCGAAAAATTGACATTTTTCCAAAGGGGTTAACCATGGTTTTGGTCCAAAAATGGCATTTTTTCTTTTTTTTTTAGGCAATATAGGCCAGGAAAATGTCTTTTATGATATTCTAGAAAAAAAAAACACCTTTCTAGGCTATAAAAACATGAAGTCAAAAAGTCGAAAAATTGACATTTTTTCAAAGGGGTTAACCATGGTTTTGGTCCAAAAATGGCCATTTTCCAACTTTTTTTTTTAGGCAATATAGGCCAGGAAAATGTCTTTTATGATATTCTAGAACGAAAAAAACACCTTTCTAGGCTATAAAAACATGAAGTCAAAAAGTCGAAAAATTGACATTTTTCCAAGGGGGTTAACCATGGTTTTGGTCCAAAAATGGCCATTTTTCCAACTTTTTTTTTTTAGGCAATATAGGCCAGGAAAATGTCTTTTTTATGATATTCTAGAAAAAAAAAACACCTTTCTAGGCTATAAAAACATGAAGTCAAAAAGTCGAAAAATTGACATTTTTTCAAAGGGGTTAACCATGGTTTTGGTCCAAAAATGGCCATTTTTCCAACTTTTTTAGGCAATATAGGCCAGGAAAATGTCTTTTATGATATTCTAGAACGAAAAAAAAACACCTTTCTAGGCTATAAAAACATGAAGTCAAAAAGTCGAAAAATTGACATTTTTTCAAAGGGGTTAACCATGGTTTTGGTCCAAAAATGGCCATTTTTTTTTTTTTTTTTTTTTAGGCAATATAGGCCAGGAAAATGTCTTTTATGATATTCTAGAACGAAAAAAAAACACCTTTCTAGGCTATAAAAAAACATGAAGTCAAAAAGTCGAAAAATTGACATTTTTTCAAAGGGGTTAACCATGGTTTTGGTCCAAAAATGGCCATTTTCCAACTTTTTTTTTTTTTTAGGCAATATAGGCCAGGAAAATGTCTTTTATGATATTCTAGAACAAAAAAAAAACACCTTTCTAGGCTATAAAAACATGAAGTCAAAAAGTCGAAAAATTGACATTTTTCAAAGGGGTTAACCATGGTTTTGGTCCAAAAATGGCCATTTTTTCAACTTTTTTTTTTTTAGGCAATATAGGCCAGGAAAATGTCTTTTATGATATTCTAGAACAAAAAAAAACACCTTTCTAGGCTATAAAAAAACATGAAGTCAAAAAGTCGAAAAATTGATTTTTTTCAAAGGGGTTAACCATGGTTTTGGTCCAAAAATGGCCATTTTTTCAACTTTTTTTTTTTTAGGCAATATAGGCCAGGAAAATGTCTTTTATGATATTCTAGAAAAAAAACACCTTTCTAGGCTATAAAAACATGAAGTCGAAAAAAAAAAGTCGAAAAAATTGACATTTTTTCCAAAGGGGTTAACCATGGTTTTGGTCCAAAAATGGCCATTTTTCAACTTTTTTTTTTTTAGGCAATATAGGCCAGGAAAATGTCTTTTATGATATTCTAGAACGAAAAAAAACACCTTTCTAGGCTATAAAAACATGAAGTCAAAAAGTCGAAAAATTGACATTTTTTCAAAGGGGTTAACCCATGGTTTTGGTCAAAAATGGCCATTTTTCAACTTTTTTTTTTTTAGGCAATATAGGCCAGGAAAATGTCTTTTATGATATTCTAGAACGAAAAAAAACACCTTTCTAGGCTATAAAAACATGAAGTCAAAAAGTCGAAAAATTGACATTTTTCCAAAGGGGTTAACCCATGGTTTTGGTCCAAAAATGGCAATTTTTCCACTTTTTTTTTTTAGGCAATATAGGCCAGGAAAATGTCTTTTATGATATTCTAGAACGAAAAAACACCTTTCTAGGCTATAAAAACAAGAAGTCAAAAAGTCGAAAAATTGACATTTTTCAAAGGGGTTAACCCATGGTTTTGGTCCAAAAAATGGCCATTTTTCCAACTTTTTTTTTAGGCAATATAGGCCAGGAAAATGTCTTTTATGATATTCTAGAACGAAAAAAAACACCTTTCTAGGCTATAAAAACATGAAGTCAAAAAGTCGAAAAATTGACATTTTTTTCAAAGGGGTTAACCATGGTTTTGGTCCAAAAATGGCCATTTTCCAACTTTTTTTTTTTTAGGCAATATAGGCCAGGAAAATGTCTTTTATGATATTCTAGAACGAAAAAAACACCTTTCTAGGCTATAAAAACATGAAGTCAAAAAGTCGAAAAATTGACATTTTTTCAAAGGGTTTAACCATGGTTTTGGTCCAAAAATGGCATTTTTTTCCAACTTTTTTTTAGGCAATATAGGCCAGGAAAATGTCTTTTATGATATTCTAGAACGAAAAAAAACACCTTTCTAGGCTATAAAAAACATGAAGTCAAAAAGTCGAAAAATTGACATTTTTTCAAAGGGGTTAACCCATGGTTTTGGTCAAAAATGGCCATTTTTCAACTTTTTTTTTTTTTTAGGCAATATAGGCCAGGAAAATGTCTTTTATGATATTCTAGAACGAAAAAAAACACCTTTCTAGGCTATAAAAAACATGAAGTCAAAAAGTCAAAAAAATTGACATTTTTTCAAAGGGGTTAACCATGGTTTTGGTCCAAAAATGGCCATTTTTCCAACTTTTTTTTTTAGGCAATATAGGCCAGGAAAATGTCTTTTATGATATTCTAGAACGAAAAAACACCTTTCTAGGCTATAAAAACAAGAAGTCAAAAAGTCGAAAAATTGACATTTTTTCAAAGGGGTTAACCATGGTTTTGGTCAAAAATGGCCATTTTTCCTTTTTTTTTTTTTTAGGCAATATAGGCCAGGGAAATGTCTTTTATGATATTCTAGAACGAAAAAAAACCTTTCTAGCCTATAAAAACATGAAGATCAAAAAGTCGAAAAATTGACATTTTTTCAAAGGGGTTAACCATGGTTTTGGTCCAAAAATGGCCATTTTTCCAACTTTTTTTTTTAGGCAATATAGGCCAGGAAAATGTCTTTTATGATATTCTAGAACGAAAAAAAACACCTTTCTAGGCTATAAAAACATGAAGTCAAAAAGTCGAAAAATTGACATTTTTTCAAAGGGGTTAACCCATGGTTTTGGTCCAAAAATGGCCATTTTTCCTTTTTTTTTTTTTAGGCAATATAGGCCAGGAAAATGTCTTTTATGATATTCTAGAACGAAAAAAAAACACCTTTCTAGGCTAAAAAAACATGAAGTCAAAAAGTCGAAAAATTGACATTTTTCAAAGGGGTTAACCATGGTTTTGGTCCAAAAATGGGCATTTTTCCAACTTTTTTTTTAGGCAATATAGGCCAGGAAAATGTCATTTTTTTATGATATTCTAGAACGAAAAAAAACACCTTTCTAGGCTATAAAAACATGAAGTCAAAAAGTCGAAAAATTGACATTTTTCAAAGGGGTTAACCATGGTTTTGGTCCAAAAATGGCCATTTTTTCTTTTTTTTTTTAGGCAGGCAATATAGGCCAGGAAAATGTCTTTTATGATATTCTAGAACGAAAAAAAAAACACCTTTCTAGGCTATAAAAACATGAAGTCCAAAAAGTCGAAAAATTGACATTTTTCCAAAGGGGTTAACCCATGGTTTTGGTCCAAAAATGGCCATTTTTCCAAATTTTTTTTTTTAGGCAATATAGGCCAGGAAAATGTCTTTTATGATATTCTAGAACGAAAAAACACCTTTCTAGGCTATAAAAAAAAGTCAAAAAGTCAAAAAAAAATTGACATTTTTTCAAAGGGTTAACCCATGGTTTTGGTCCAAAAATGGCCATTTTCCAACTTTTTTTTTTTTAGGCAATATAGGCCAGGAAAATGTCTTTTATGATATTCTAGAACGAAAAAAAAAAACACCTTTCTAGGCTATAAAAACATGAAGTCAAAAAAAAGTCGAAAAATTGACATTTTTCCAAAGGGGTTAACCATGGTTTTGGTCCAAAAATGGCCATTTTTTCAACTTTTTTTTTTAGGCAATATAGGCCAGTAAAATGTCTTTTATGATATTCTAGAACGAAAAAACACCTTTCTAGGCTATAAAAACATGAAGTCAAAAAGTCGAAAAAATTGACATTTTTTCAAAGGGGTTAACCCATGGTTTTGGTCCAAAAATGGCCATTTTTTCACTTTTTTTTTTTTTTAGGCAATATAGGCCAGGAAAATGTCTTTTATGATATTCTAGAACGAAAAAAAACACCTTTCTAGGCTATAAAAACATGAAGTCAAAAAGTCGAAAAATTGACATTTTTCAAAGGGGTTAACCCATGGTTTTGGTCAAAAAAAATGGCCATTTTTCCAACATTTTTTTTTAGGCAATATAGGCCAGGAAAATGTCTTTTACGATATTCTAGAACAAAAAAAACACCTTTCTAGGCTATAAAAACATGAAGTTCCAAAAGTTGAAAGATTGCATTTTTCAAAGGGGTTAACCATGGTTTTGGTCCAAAAATGGCCATTTTTCAACTTTTTTTTTTTTAGGCAATATAGGCCAGGAAAATGTCTTTTATGATATTCTAGAACGAAAAAAACACCTTTCTAGGCTATAAAAAAAGTCAAAAAGTCGAAAAAGTCAAAAAGTCAAAAAAAATTGACATTTTTCAAAGGGGTTAACCATGGTTTTGGTCAAAAATGGCATTTTTTTTTTTCAACTTTTTTTTTAGGCAATATAGGCCAGGAAAATGTCTTTTATGATATTCTAGAACGAAAAAAACACCTTTCTAGGCTATAAAAACATGAAGTCAAAAAGTCGAAAAATTGACATTTTTCAAAGGGGTTAACCCATGGTTTTGGTCCAAAAATGGCCATTTTCCACTTTTTTTTTTTTTTAGGCAATATAGGCCAGGAAAATGTCTTTTATGATATTCTAGAACGAAAAAACACCTTTCTAGGCTATAAAAAACAAGAAGTCAAAAAGTCGAAAAATTGACATTTTTCAAAGGGGTTAACCATGGTTTTGGTCCAAAAATGGCCATTTTTTTTCCAACAATTTTTTTTTTAGGCAATATAGGCCAGGAAAATGTCTTTTATGATATTCTAGAGAAAAAAAAACACCTTTCTAGGCTATAAAAACATGAAGTCAAAAAGTCGAAAAATTGACATTTTTCAAAGGGGTTAACCATGGTTTTGGTCCAAAAATGGCCATTTTTCCACTTTTTTTTTTTTAGGCAATATAGGCCAGGAAAATGTCTTTTATGATATTCTAGAACGAAAAAACACCTTTCTAGGCTATAAAAACAAAAGTCAAAAAGTCGAAAAATTGACATTTTTCAAAGGGGTTAACCCATGGTTTTGGTCCAAAAATGGCCATTTTTCCAACTTTTTTTTTTTTTTTAGGCAATATAGGCCAGGAAAATGTCTTTTATGATATTCTAGAACGAAAAAAAAACACCTTTCTAGGCTATAAAAACATGAAGTCAAAAAGTCGAAAAATTGACATTTTTTCAAAGGGGTTAACCATGGTTTTGGTCCAAAAATGGCCATTTTTCCACTTTTTTTTTAGGCAATATAGGCCAGGAAAATGTCTTTTTATGATATTCTAGAACAAAAAAAAAACACCTTTCTAGGCTATAAAAACATGAAGTCAAAAAGTCGAAAAATTGACATTTTCCAAAAGGGTTAACCATGGTTTTGGTCCAAAAATGGCCATTTTCCAACTTTTTTTTTTAGGCACTATAGGCCAGGAAAATGTCTTTTATGATATTCTAGAACGAACAAACACCTTTCTAGGCTATAAAAACATGAAGTCAAAAAGTCGAAAAATTGACATTTTTTCAAAGGGGTTAACCATGGTTTTGGTCCAAAAATGGCCATTTTTCCAACATGGTTTTTTTTTTTTTAGGCAATATAGGCCAGGAAAATGTCTTTTATGATATTCTAGAACGAAAAAAAACACCTTTCTAGGCTATAAAAACATGAAGTCAAAAAGTCGAAAAATTGACATTTTTTCAAAGGGGTTAACCATGGTTTTGGTCCAAAAATGGCATTTTTTCCAACTTTTTTAGGCAATATAGGCCAGGAAAATGTCTTTTATGATATTCTAGACTTTTTTAGGCAATAAAAAAAACACCTTTCTAGGCTATAAAAACATGAAGTCAAAAAGTCGAAAAATTGACATTTTTCCAAAGGGGTTAACCCATGGTTTTGGTCCAAAAATGGCCATTTTTCAACTTTTTTTTTTTTTAGGCAATATAGGCCAGGAAAATGTCTTTTATGATATTCTAGAACGAAAAAAAAACACCTTTCTAGGCTATAAAAACAAGAAGTCAAAAAGTCGAAAAATTGACATTTTTTCAAAGGGGTTAACCATGGTTTTGGTCCAAAAAAATGGCATTTTTCCAACTTTTTTTTTTTAGGCAATATAGGCCAGGAAAATGTCTTTTATGATATTCTAGAACGAAAAAAACACCTTTCTAGGCTATAAAAACATGAAGTCAAAAAGTCGAAAAATTGACATTTTTTCAAAGGGGTTAACCATGGTTTTGGTCCAAAAATGGCCATTTTTCAACTTTTTTTTTTTTTTAGGCAATATAGGCCAGGAAAATGTCTTTTATGATATTCTAGAACGAAAAAAACCTTTCTTTCTAGGCTATAAAAACATGAAGTCAAAAAGTCGAAAAATTGACTTTTTTTTCAAAGGGGTTAACCATGGTTTTGGTCCAAAAATGGCCATTTTCCCAACTTTTTTTTTTTTTAGGCAATATAGGCCAGGAAAATGTCTTTTATGATATTCTAGAACGAAAAAAAACACCTTTCTAGGCTATAAAAACATGAAGTCAAAAAGTCGAAAAATTGACATTTTTTCAAAGGGGTTAACCCATGGTTTTGGTCCAAAAATGGCCATTTTTCCACTTTTTTTTTTTTTTAGGCAATATAGGCCAGGAAAATGTCTTTTATGATATTCTAGAACGAAAAAAACACCTTTCTAGGCTATAAAAACATGAAGTCAAAAAGTCGAAAAATTGACATTTTCCAAAGGGGTTAACCATGGTTTTGGTCCAAAAATGGCCATTTTCCAACTTTTTTTTTTTAGGCAATATAGGCCAGGAAAATGTCTTTTATGATATTCTAGAACGATAAAAAAAACACCTTTCTAGGCTATAAAAACATGAAGTCAAAAAGTCGAAAAATTGACATTTTTTCAAAGGGGTTAACCATGGTTTTGGTCCAAAAATGGCCATTTTTCAACTTTTTTTTTTTTTTTAGGCAATATAGGCCAGGAAAATGTCTTTTATGATATTCTAGAACGAAAAAACACCTTTCTAGGCTATAAAAACATGAAGTCAAAAAGTCGAAAAAATTGACATTTTTTCAAAGGGGTTAACCCATGGTTTTGGTCCAAAAATGGCCATTTTCCAACTTTTTTTTTTTTTTTAGGCAATATAGGCCAGGAAAATGTCTTTTATGATATTCTAGAACGAAAAAAAACACCTTTCTAGGCTATAAAAACATGAAGTCAAAAAGTCGAAAAATTGACATTTTTTCAAAGGGGTTAACCCATGGTTTTGGTCCAAAAATGGCCATTTTCCAACTTTTTTTTTTAGGCAATATAGGCCAGGAAAATGTCTTTTATGATATTCTAGAACAAAAAAAAACGCCTTTCTAGGCTATAAAAACATGAAGTCAAAAAGTCGAAAAATTGACATTTTTCAAAGGGGTTAACCCATGGTTTTGGTCCAAAAATGGCCATTTTTTTTTTTTTTTAGGCAATATAGGCCAGGAAAATGTCTTTTATGATATTCTATTCTAGAAAAAAAAAACACCTTTCTAGGCTATAAAAACATGAAGTCAAAAAGTCGAAAAATTGACATTTTTCCAAAGGGGTTAACCATGGTTTTGGTCCAAAAATGGCCATTTTTTTCAACTTTTTTTTTTTTTAGGCAATATAGGCCAGGAAAATGTCTTTTATGATATTCTAGAACGAAAAAAAACACCTTTCAAGGCTATAAAAACAAGAAGTCAAAAAGTCGAAAAATTGACATTTTTTCAAAGGGGTTAACCCATGGTTTTGGTCCAAAAATGGCCCATTTTTTTTTTTTTTTAGGCAATATAGGCCAGGAAAATGTCTTTTATGATATTCTAGAACGAAAAAAAACACCTTTCTAGGCTATAAAAACAAGAAGTCAAAAAGTCGAAAAATTGACATTTTTTCAAAGGGGTTAACCATGGTTTTGGTCCAAAAATGGCCATTTTTCCAACTTTTTTTTTTTTTAGGCAATATAGGCCAGGAAAATGTCTTTTATGATATTCTAGAACGAAAAAAACACCTTTCTAGGCTATAAAAACAAGAAGTCAAAAAGTCGAAAAATTGACATTTTTTCCAAAGGGGTTAACCCATGGTTTTGGTCAAAAATGGCCATTTTCCACTTTTTTTTAGGCAATATAGGCCAGGAAAATGTCTTTTATGATATTCTAGAACGAAAAAACGCCTTTCTAGGCTATAAAAACATGAAGTCAAAAAGTCGAAAAATTGACATTTTTTCAAAGGGGTTAACCATGGTTTTGGTCCAAAAATGGCCATTTTTCCACTTTTTTTTTTTAGGCAATATAGGCCAGGAAAATGTCTTTTATGATATTCTAGAACGAAAAAACACCTTTCTAGGCTATAAAAAAATGAAGTCAAAAAGTCGAAAAATTGACATTTTTCCAAAGGGGTTAACCATGGTTTTGGTCCAAAAATGGCCATTTTCCAACTTTTTTTTTTTAGGCAATATAGGCCAGGAAAATGTCTTTTATGATATTCTAGAACGAAAAAAAACACCTTTCTAGGCTATAAAAACACAAAGTCAAAAAGTCGAAAAATTGACATTTTTTCAAAGGGGTTAACCATGGTTTTGGTCCAAAAAAATGGCCATTTTTCCTTTTTTTTTTTAGGCAATATAGGCCAGGAAAATGTCTTTTATGATATTCTAGAAACAAAAAAAAACCTTTCTAGGCTATAAAAACATGAAGTCAAAAAGTCGAAAAATTGACATTTTTTCAAAGGGGTTAACCATGGTTTTGGTCCAAAAATGGCCATTTTCCAACTTTTTTTTTTTTTAGGCAATATAGGCCAGGAAAATGTCTTTTATGATATTCTAGAACGAAAAAAACACCTTTCTAGGCTATAAAAAAACAAGAAGTCAAAAAGTCGAAAAATTGACATTTTTCAAAGGGGTTAACCATGGTTTTGGTCCAAAAATGGCCATTTTTCAACTTTTTTTTTTAGGCAATATAGGCCAGGAAAATGTCTTTTATGATATTCTAGAACGAAAAAAAACACCTTTCTAGGCTATAAAAACAATGAAGTCAAAAAGTCGAAAAATTGACATTTTCCAAAGGGGTTAACCCATGGTTTTGGTCCAAAAATGGCCATTTTCAACTTTTTTTTTTTTTAGGCAATATAGGCCAGGAAAATGTCTTTTATGATATTCTAGAACGAAAAAACACCTTTCTAGGCTATAAAAACAAGAAGTCAAAAAGTCGAAAAATTGACATTTTTCAAAGGGGTTAACCATGGTTTTGGTCGAAAAAAAAATGGCCATTTTTCAACATTTTTTTTTTTAGGCAATATAGGCCAGGAAAATGTCTTTTATGATATTCTAGAACGAAAAAAAACACCTTTCTAGGCTATAAAAACAAGAAGTCAAAAAGTCGAAAAATTGACATTTTTTCAAAGGGGTTAACCATGGTTTTGGTCCAAAAATGGCCATTTTTCAACTTTTTTTTTTTTAGGCAATATAGGCCAGGAAAATGTCTTTTATGATATTCTAGAACGAAAAAACACCTTTCTAGGCTATAAAAACAAGAAGTCAAAAAGTCGAAAAATTGACATTTTTTCAAAGGGGTTAACCATGGTTTTGGTCCAAAAATGGCCATTTTCCACTTTTTTTTTTTAGGCAATATAGGCCAGGAAAATGTCTTTTATGATATTCTAGAACGAAAAAAAAACGCCTTTCTAGGCTATAAAAACATGAAGTCAAAAAGTCGAAAAATTGACATTTTTCAAAGGGGTTAACCATGGTTTTGGTCCAAAAATGGCCATTTTTCAACTTTTTTTTTTTTTAGGCAATATAGGCCAGGAAAATGTCTTTTATGATATTCTAGAACGAAAAAAAACACCTTTCTAGGCTATAAAAACATGAAGTCAAAAAGTCGAAAAATTGACATTTTTCAAAGGGGTTAACCCATGGTTTTGGTCAAAAATGGCCATTTTCCAACTTTTTTTTTTTTTAGGCAATATAGGCCAGGAAAATGTCTTTTATGATATTCTAGAACGAAAAAAACGCCTTTCTAGGCTATAAAAACATGAAGTTCAAAAAGTCGAAAAAATTGACATTTTCAAAGGGGTTAACCATGGTTTTGGTCCAAAAATGGCCATTTTTTTTTTTTTTTTTTTTTTAGGCAATATAGGCCAGGAAAATGTCTTTTATGATATTCTAGAACGAAAAAAACGCCTTTCTAGGCTATAAAAACATGAAGTCAAAAAGTCGAAAAATTGACATTTTTTCAAAGGGGTTAACCATGGTTTTGGTCCAAAAATGGCCATTTTTCCACTTTTTTTTTTTTAGGCAATATAGGCCAGGAAAATGTCTTTTATGATATTCTAGAACGAAAAAAACACCTTTCTAGGCTATAAAAAACATGAAGTCAAAAAGTCGAAAAATTGACATTTTTTCCAAAGGGGTTAACCATGGTTTTGGTCCAAAAAAATGGCCATTTTCCAATTTTTTTTTTTTTTTTAGGCAATATAGGCCAGGAAAATGTCTTTTATGATATTCTAGAACGAAAAAAAAACGCCTTTCTAGGCTATAAAAAACATGAAGTTCAAAAAGTCGAAAAATTGACATTTTTCCAAAGGGGTTAACCATGGTTTTGGTCCAAAAATGGCCATTTTTCAACTTTTTTTTTTTTTAGGCAATATAGGCCAGGAAAATGTCTTTTATGATATTCTAGAACGAAAAAACACCTTTCTAGCCTATAAAAACAAAAGTCTAAAAGTTAAAAAACTGACATTTTTCCAAAGGGGTTAACCCATAGTTTTGGTCCAAAATTGGCCATTTTTCCAACTTTTTTTTTTTTGGCAATATAGGCCAGGAAAATGTCTTTTACGATATTCTACAACGATAAAACGCCTTACTATGCTATAAAAACAAGAAGTTCAAAAAGTCGAAAAATTTACATTTTTTTCAAAGGGGTTAACCCATGGTTTTGGTCCAAAAATGACCCTTTTTCCAACTTTTTGTTTTTGCGCAATAGAGGCCAGGAAAATGTCTTTTACGATATTCTACATCGAAAAAACGCCTTTGTAGCCTATAAAAACAAGAAGTTCAAAAAGTCAAAAAATTGACATTTTTCCAAAGGGGTTAACCCATGGTTTTGGTCCAAAAATGGTCCTTTTTCCAACTTTTTATTTTAGGCAATATAGGCCAGGAAAATTTCTTTTACGATATTGTACATCAAAAAAACGCCTTTGTAGCCTATAAAAACAAAAAGTTCAAAAACTCCAAAAACTAACATTTTGCAAAGGGGTTAACCCATGATTTTGGTCCAAAAATGGACAGTTTACCAACTTTTTTTTAGGCAATATAGGCCAGGAAAATGTGTTTTACGATATTCTACGACGATAAAACGCCTTTCTAGGCTATAAAAAACATGAAGTCAAAAAGTCGAAAAATTGACATTTTTCAAAGGGGTTAACCATGGTTTTGGTCCAAAAATGGCCATTTTTCCAACTTAACCATGGTTTTTTTTTTTTTAGGCAATATAGGCCAGGAAAATGTCTTTTATGATATTCTAGACGAAAAAAAAACACCTTTCTAGGCTATAAAAACAAGAAGTTCAAAAAGTCGAAAAATTGACATTTTTCAAAGGGGTTAACCATGGTTTTGGTCCAAAAATGGCCATTTTTCAACTTTTTTTTTTTTTAGGCAATATAGGCCAGGAAAATGTCTTTTATGATATTCTAGAACGAAAAAACGCCTTTCTAGGCTATAAAAACAAGAAGTCAAAAAGTCGAAAAATTGACATTTTTCCAAAGGGGTTAACCATGGTTTTGGTCCAAAAATGGCCATTTTCCAACTTTTTTTTTTTAGGCAATATAGGCCAGGAAAATGTCTTTTATGATATTCTAGAACGAAAAAAACGCCTTTCTAGGCTATAAAAACAAGAAGTCAAAAAGTCGAAAAATTGACATTTTTCCAAAGGGGTTAACCCATGGTTTTGGTCCAAAAATGGCCATTTTTCCTTTTTTTTTTTTTTTTAGGCAATATAGGCCAGGAAAATGTCTTTTATGATATTCTAGAACGAAAAAAAACGCCTTTCTAGGCTATAAAAACAGAAGTCAAAAAGTCGAAAAATTGACATTTTTCCAAAGGGGTTAACCCATGGTTTTGGTCCAAAAATGGCCATTTTCCAACTTTTTTTAGGCAATATAGGCCAGGAAAATGTCTTTTATGATATTCTAGAAAAAAAAAACGCCTTTCTAGGCTATAAAAACATGAAGTCAAAAAGTCGAAAAATTGACATTTTTTCCAAAGGGGTTAACCATGGTTTTGGTCCAAAAATGGCCATTTTTCCAACTTTTTTTTTTTTAGGCAATATAGGCCAGGAAAATGTCTTTTATGATATTCTAGAACGAAAAAAACACCTTTCTAGGCTATAAAAACATGAAGTCAAAAAGTCGAAAAATTGACATTTTTTCCCAAGGGGTTAACCATGGTTTTGGTCCAAAAATGGCCATTTTTCCAACTTTTTTTTTAGGCAATATAGGCCAGGAAAATGTCTTTTATGATATTTTAGAACGAGAAATCGCCTTTCTAGCCTATAAAAACATAAAGTTTAGAAAAACGAAAAATTGACATTTTTCCAAACCGGTTAACCCATGGTTTTGGTGCAAAAATGGCCATTTTTCCAACTTTTTTTTAGGCAATATAGGCCAGGAAAATGTCTTTTATGATATTGTAGAATGAGAAATCACCTTTCTAAGCTATAAAAACATAAAGTTCCAATAAACGAAAAATTGACATTTTTCCAAAGGGGTTAACCCATGGTTTTGGTGCAAAAATGGCCAGTTTTCAATTTTTTTTTTCAGGCAAAAAAGGCCAGGAAAATGTCTTTTCTGATATTCTACAACGATAAAACGCCTTTCTAGGCTATAAAAACAAGAAGTCAGAAAAGTTCAAAAATTAACATTTTTCCAAAGGGGTTAACCCATGGTTTTGGTCCAAAAATGGCCATTTCTTTAAAGTTTGTTTTCTTAGGCAAAATAGGCCAGGAAAATGTCTTTCCTGATATTCTAGAACGAAAAAACGCCTTTCTAGCCTATAAAAACAAGAAGTCAGAAAAGTTTAAAAATTAACATTTTTCAAAAAGGGTTAACCCATGGTTTTGGTCCAAAAATGGCCATTTTTCCAACTTTTTTTTTAGGCAAAATAGGCACCGAAAACGTCTTTTTTGATCTTCTAGAACGAAAAAAAAAACGCCTTTCTAGGCAATAAAAACAAGAGGTTCAAAAAGTCGAAAAATTGACATTTTTCTAAACGGGTTAACCCATGGTTTTGGTTCAAAAATAGCCATTTTTCCAACTTTTTTTTTTAGGCAATATAGGCCAGGAAAATGTCTTTTATGATATTCTAGAACGAAAAAAACACCTTTCTAGGCTATAAAAACATGAAGTCAAAAAGTCGAAAAATTGACATTTTTCAAAGGGGTTAACCATGGTTTTGGTCCAAAAAATGGCCATTTTCCAACCTTTTTTTTTTTTTTAGGCAATATAGGCCAGGAAAATGTCTTTTATGATATTCTAGAACGAAAAAAAAACGCCTTTCTAGGCTATAAAAACAAGAAGTCAAAAAGTCGAAAAAATTGACATTTTTTCCTAATGGGTTAACCCATGGTTTTGGTCCAAAAATGGCCATTTTTCCAACTTTTTTTTTTTTAGGTAGTATAGGCCAGGAAAATGTCTTTTATGATATTCTAAAACGAAAAAACGCCTTTCTAGGCTATAAAAACAAGAAGTTCAAAAAGTCGAAAAAATTGACATTTTTCCAAAGGGGTTAACCCATGGTTTTAGTCCAAAAATGGCCATTTTTCCAACTTTTTTTTTTAGGCAATTTAGGCCAGGAAAATGTCTTTTATGATATCCTAGAACGTAAAAACGCCTTTCTAGGCTATAAAAACAAGAAGTTCAAAAAGTCGAAAAAACTGACATTTTTCCAAAGGGGTTAACCCATGGTTTTGGTCCAAAAATGGCCATTTTTCCAATTTTTTTTTTGACGCACTATAGACCAGGAAAATGTATTCTATGATATTCCAGAACGAAAAAACGCCTTTCTAGGCTATAAAAACAAGAGGTTCAAAAAGTCGAAGAATTGACATTTTTCCAAAGGGTTTAACACATGGTTTTGGTCCAAAAATGGCCATTTTTCAAAGTTTTTTTTTTAGGCAATATAGGCCAGGAAAATGTCTTTTATGATATTCTAAAATGAAAAAACGCCTTTGTAGGCTATAAAAATAAGAAGTTCAAAAAGTCGAAAAATTGACATTTTTCAAAGGGGTTAACCCATGGTTTTGGTCAAAAAAATGGCCATTTTCCAACTTTTTTTTTTTTAGGCAATATAGGCCAGGAAAATGTCTTTTATGATATTCTAGAACGAAAAAAAAAACGCCTTTCTAGGCTATAAAAACAAAAGTCAAAAAGTCGAAAAATTGACATTTTTCAAAGGGGTTAACCCATGGTTTTGGTCCAAAAATGGCCATTTTCAACTTTTTTTTTAGGCAGGCAATATAGGCCAGGAAAATGTCTTTTATGATATTCTAGAACGAAAAAAACCTTTCTAGGCTATAAAAACAAGAAGTCAAAAAGTCGAAAAATTGACATTTTTCAAAGGGGTTAACCATGGTTTTGGTCCAAAAATGGCCATTTTTCAACTTTTTTTTTTTTTTTAGGCAATATAGGCCAGGAAAATGTCTTTTATGATATTCTAGAACGAAAAAACACCTTTCTAGGCTATAAAAAACATGAAGTCAAAAAGTCGAAAAATTGACATTTTTCAAAGGGGTTAACCATGGTTTTGGTCCAAAAATGGCCATTTTTCCAACTTTTTTTTTAGGCAATATAGGCCAGGAAAATGTCTTTTATGATATTCTAGAACGAAAAAAACACCTTTCTAGGCTATAAAAACAAGAAGTCAAAAAGTCGAAAAATTGACATTTTCAAAGGGGTTAACCATGGTTTTGGTCCAAAAATGGCCATTTTTCCATTTTTTTTTTTTTTTTTAGGCAATATAGGCCAGGAAAATGTCTTTTATGATATTCTAGAACGAAAAAAACGCCTTTCTAGGCTATAAAAACATGAAGTCCAAAAAGTCGAAAAATTGACATTTTTCAAAGGGGTTAACCATGGTTTTGGTCAAAAATGGCCATTTTCCTTTTTTTTTTTTAGGCAATATAGGCCAGGAAAATGTCTTTTATGATATTCTAGAACAAAAAAAAACACCTTTCTAGGCTATAAAAACAAGAAGTCAAAAAGTCGAAAAATTGACATTTTTCAAAGGGGTTAACCCATGGTTTTGGTCCAAAAATGGCCATTTTCCAACTTTTTTTTTTAGGCAATATAGGCCAGGAAAATGTCTTTTATGATATTCTAGAACGAAAAAAACACCTTTCTAGGCTATAAAAACATGAAGTCAAAAAGTCGAAAAATTGACATTTTTCAAAGGGGTTAACCCATGGTTTTGGTCCAAAAATGGCCATTTTTCCAACTTTTTTTTTTAGGCAATATAGGCCAGGAAAATGTCTTTTATGATATTCTAGAATGAAAAAAAACACCTTTCTAGGCTATAAAAACATGAAGTCAAAAAGTCGAAAAAATTGACATTTTTCAAAGGGGTTAACCCATGGTTTTGGTCAAAAATGGCCATTTTTTCAACCTTTTTTTTTTAGGCAATATAGGCCAGGAAAATGTCTTTTATGATATTCTAGAACGAAAAAAACACCTTTCTAGGCTATAAAAACAAGAAGTCAAAAAGTCGAAAAATTGACATTTTTCAAAGGGGTTAACCCATGGTTTTGGTCAAAAATGGCCATTTTTCAACTTTTTTTTTTTTTAGGCAATATAGGCCAGGAAAATGTCTTTTATGATATTCTAGAACGAAAAAAACACCTTTCTAGGCTATAAAAACATGAAGTCAAAAAGTCGAAAAATTGACATTTTTTCAAAGGGGTTAACCCATGGTTTTGGTCCAAAAATGGCCATTTTTTTTTTTTTTTTTAGGCAATATAGGCCAGGAAAATGTCTTTTATGATATTCTAGAAAAAAAAAACACCTTTCTAGGCTATAAAAACAAA
>CALNXK010000277.1:0-72500 GCA_942486035.1 Porites lobata
TTGTTGTACTTCGTTCAGTTACGTATTGCTCATTCGAGTTCAGTTCCTGAAGATATCAGGAAGGCCATAGTTGCTTGAGACTTTTAGACCCTCTTACGCATTGAGCAAGGTGAAGGAACGAAAACGATGCCATCCGAAATCGGATTACTCAATTTTGACAAGCGACATTACTCAACCAAAAACCCAATAAACAAACCATGCATAGGATAACAGAAGACTCTTGATAGCAGCTGTCTTTCACTTTGTACATCAGTGGAAAAGGATTTAGACAGTTAAAACATCACAAGTTGACACAAAACTCTGTCAGCTTTTTTGCTGTCAAAGTAAACAACTTTCAAGATGCTGCATAAAATTTCCGCATGAACTCACCTGTGTCACATTTGACCAATCAGAGTACAAAAATTGGACGTAGAGCGTGACCAACGCGTGACCATAGTGAAAAGGTCTTCCCCCGCCTTTATTTTTTAAAAAAGTGGCTGAATTTTTCGCGTCCGAGGTCAGTTTGAAATCAAAAATCTTGACAGTGCGGGGCCATAGTGACATAAACACAACATATTTCATATGAATCATTGGAAAAAAAATAGACTTAAGCCTGCGATCATTTGAAACTGTTAATTTGTCAGCGGATAACTTCAAAAAGTACTCGACCTCGATGGGTCGACACTTGAGCCACCGCGGTACGGTCAGGTGATACTGGTCAGCGGATATCCTGTTTTGACAGCTGTCAATTGATCATAATATTGATGTGCAATTAGTTTTCTATTGGGCTCCCAAACTAGCTAGAAAGTGTGAGAGTAAACATTGGTTCGCCTGTGGTGCGGACGGACGGTCGGGCGTACGGTCACGTGATTACCAAATTTTCTCGGATGGGTAGATTATCACATTTCCTTAGCTATGGGGCTCCGTCCACGCGCGCGCTTCGCGCGCAGGTGGAAACTCCGCTAAAAATAAATAAATGCTTCCATTTGTTTTGACAATGGCTTATTCCCGCCAACCACAATAATATTGCAATGCATTTGGGTCACATTAGTTATCCGCTGGTTATCACATCTCTTATACCTACGTACCTGCAACTAACCACATTTACTGTACAAAGTCTGGCTACTACCTTTCTCCCTCCTTCTACAGGCCATGAAGATCTTATCATGGTCGCATTGAAGAATTTTTTCATGATCATGCCAGTTAAAAAATCAACAAAAAACAGCAACTACAACTACCAATGGCATAGGCATAATTCCAAAAGGTATTCTGTAAAAACTAAATTTTGTAAGAGAATGTAGGGTGAAACTACTGGCAATTATCTAAAAAATTGCAGGGGTAGAATCTAAAAGCCCTGGCCCTAGTTTTTCAGTCAGTGAACAGGAGATTGGGAAAAACAAACCTGAGCTTTCCCGGCAGGAGTAGAACTTATGACCTTCCTAGTTACTAGTCTCCACAATGACCAAGTTGCCTGTCTCACTGACAGAAAATCCAAAATACATTTATATCACTGAAATATGCTACCTATTGCCATTCGAGTTCTAGCAGTACACTTGACATTGATCACATGAACCAAGATTAATCACATTACAAAGGTAACCAGGTACAACATTAACAAAACAGCACTATAAACAGCAGGGTTATTAAGAAACAACACCGACGAGAAATCTTAAAAATCTTTGCTCTTAATATTATTTTAAAGATGAATTGTGAATTTTCTGCAACCATTCTCTTTGTTTACATAAGGGACTTGTCAGAAATTAGCAGGGGCAGGGGGTTGGAAATTTTTAAATTTGGGTTCGGAAATGAGGCGATCTATCCCTGCAATGGGAGTGAAAATTGCTAAACCTCCATTGAGCTTAGCCTAAAAATATCATGACCCTCCCCTCTTGTATAAATGATAAAATCTAGTTCTTGCAATACACAACAGGCCCGTAACCAGGATTTTATGTGGGGTGCTAACGAGGCCAAAGCGGACCCAACTACGGAAATGTATTTTTTTATCGTCTGATCCGTTCATTTAGGAAAGTAGCAATGCATGAGAAATTGTAACGGCAAAGAACACGGTAGGAACTGAATATTACATTTTTCGAATACAACTGTTTGAATTTAGTTATAAAGGAGTAATTTTACGATGTAAAATGATACATCAAAATACTGCGGAACTAATCCGTCAGAACAGTTCCGAGCTCCAGCCTCCGTGGGTGCAGCGACTAAATGTCAGAGCGTAATAATGGGATCAAGACTGGTGGTCATTGCGAAAATGAGTACGATTTACCGTTTATATCTCGCTGTAAAACTGTAGTTAACTGAGATAGATCTGAAGTCGTGGTTTCAGCTGGGCTGTCGTCGCAGACTGCACTGTCATTGTCAGCGTCTGATAGCTCTTGACGGGTACTTTACTGACCCATTGCACAGGAAAAATAACGTATTCCCATTTTTGGATATTTTAGGGTATTTAAAGAATACCCATATAAATCCCAAATTTGGCAAAGTGAGACAAGTCCCAACCGGGGAATTCCAACTAAGTTCCCAGATTGGGACTTGTCTCACTCTTCCAAATTTGGGATTTTTTGTGGGTATTTTTAATGCCCTAAAATATCAAAAATGAATCCGTTATTTTTCCTGTGTTGTATCGAGAGACTGGCAAGATTTAGCTGCAGCCTTCCTCTTTCTATTTTCCTGTTCTCTCCTACCCATAACGTATTACACAAAAAAACTTATTTTGCATCTTCAGGCGTTCATGCGCTCGTAAAAATAGAGAATACTACCCGACGCGTTAGCGGACGTGTCTGACAAAAATCGTGAGATCGCTCCCTTGTCATTGTCTCGCTCGTCGTAAACTCCCGTGCAAAGCCTGCGCCCCGGGGCCGGCGCACGTTAATTTCATTATTCATTTACATAAGCTCGGACATCTGTGCGCTCATTGAAATGCTCTGAATGGCTCGGGCTACTAGAATGTAGCTGGTTTTATTTTCCCAGTGAATACACCACTGCTTTTTCCATTCTTTGATTTTGTTTAAATATCACTGTTAAGTTTGAAACTTCAGTTTAACCGACTGCACGCCTTAACTTGGATATTGAGTATCAAAATGCGGACCTTTGGGGCCTGTGGGGGGCGAACGCACCCCGTGCAGCCCCCTTGGTTACGGGCCTGAGTAGCCTTAGTAGCTGTAGTAGGTGTAGTATCTGTAGTATTTGTAGTATCTCTAGCAGGTGTAGTACCTGTAGTATCTGTAGTAGGTGTAGTAGGTGTAGTATCTGAAGTAGGTGTAGTACCTGTAGTATGTGTACTATTTGTAGTATCTGTAGTAGGTGTTGTATCTGTAGTAGGCTTAGTACCCGTAGTAGGTGTAGTGGGCGTAGTACCTGCAGTATCTGTAGTACATTTTGTATCTGTAGTATCTGTAGTAGGTGTAGTAGCTGTAGTATCTGTAATACCTGTAGTATCTGTAGTAGCTGAAGTAGCTGTAGTAGGTGTAGTAAGTGTAGTACCTGTAGTATCTGTAGTAGCTGCAGTAGCTGTAGTAGGTCTGGTAAGTGTAAAAACTGTAGTATCTGTAGTAGGTGCAGTACCAGTAGTACCTGTAGTAGGTGTAGTATCTGTAGTAAGTGTAGTATGCGTAGCAGGTGTAGTTCCTATAGTATTTGTAGTAGCTGTAGTAGGTGTAGTATCAGTATTATCTGTAGTAGCTGTAGTTTAGTAATAGTTTTGCATGACCGCATCATTGTACAGTATGCCAAAGCATGCCTATAACAATCAAAATATAAAACAAACAACACTAGTAATAAACCGAAAGCTAATTTTCTGCAAAAATTTATATTTGCATACATGATAAATAACGCTCCAACAGTCTTAACAGCTGTCGTATTTTATATAATATGCATTGGCCACTCTGCTGGTAATAACGATCCTATAAACCTCATATTGCTGGGTCTAGATTCCTTTATGTTGCTGTGCAGCGGCACTTAAAAGTGAGACTAGTCGATATGAATGCTGGGAAAATTTGTTGGAAGATAGAAAGAAATCTTTAAAATTCATTACACCACGGGACGCCCCTCCCGCTTAGATGAACACTTTACTACACCTACTACAGCTACTAAGGCTACTACAGCTACTACAGGTACTACACCCACTACACCTACTACAGGAACTACACCTACTACATGTACTACAGATACTACACCTACTACACGCTACTACACCTATTACAGATACTACAGCCAGTACTACACCTACTACAGCTACTAAAGCTACTACACCTACTACAGATACTACAAGTACTACACCTACTACAGCTAATAAGGCTACTACAGATACTACAGATGCTACACCTACTACAGATACTACTGTCACTGCAGCTACTACAGCTACTACAGCTACTACAGATACTACAGATACTAAAGTTACTACAGCTACCACAGGTACTACAGATACTACACCAACTAAAGATACTACAAGTACTTCACCTACTACAGATACTACAGTTACTACAGCTACTACACCTACTACAGATACTACAATAAGACACCTACTACAGTTACTACAGCTACTACAGCTACTACAGACACTACAGGCACTACAGGTACTACACCTGCTACAGGCACCACACCTTCTACAGGTACTACGCCGACTACAGGTACTACACCTACTACAGCTACTACACCCACTACAGCTACTACACCTACTACAGCTATTGCCGGATACTACAGCTACTACAGCTACTACAGGTACTACACCTGCTAGAGGTACTACACCTTCTACAGGTACTACGCCGACTACAGATACTACACCTACTACAGCTACTACACCTACTACACTTACTACACCTACTACAGCTACTACAGCTACCACAGCTACTACAGATACTACCGATACTAAATCTACTACAGCTGCTACAGCTACTACAGCTACTACACTTACTACACCAACTACAGCTACTACAGCTACTACAGCTACTGCAGATACTACAGCTTCTACAGCTACTACACCTACTACAGCTACTACTGGCACTACAGGTACTACACCTGCTACAGCTACTACAGATACTACATCTACTACAGCTACTACAGCTACTACACTTACTAAACCTACTACAGCTATTACAGCTACTACAGCTACTACACCTGATACACCTACTACAGCAACTACGCCTACTACAGGTACTACAGCTACTACAGATACTACAGATACTACAGTTACTACAGCTACCACAGGTACTACAGATACTACACCAACTAAAGATACTACAAGTACTACACCTACTACAGATACTACAGTTACTACAGCTACTACACCTACTACAGATACTACAATACTACACCTACTACAGCTACTACAGCTACTACAGCTACTACAGGCACTACAGGTACTACACCTGCTACAGGTACTACACCTTCTACAGGTACTACGCCGACTACAGATACTACACCTACTACAGCTACTACACCCACTACAGCTACTACACCTACTACAGCTACTGCCGGATACTACAGCTACTACAGATACTACAGGCACTACAGGTACTACACCTACTACAGGTACTACACCTTCTACAGGTACTACGCCGACTACAGATACTAGACCTACTACAGCTGCTACACCTACTACATTTACTACACCTACTACAGCTACTACAGCTACCACAGCTACTACAGCTACTACAGATACTACAGATACTACATCTACTACAGCTGCTACAGCTACTACAGCTACTACACTTACTACACCTACTACAGCTACTACAGTACAGAGACAGGCATTTATTAATCAAATCAATCGAATAATACCTGACTTTGACAAGAAATCATCTCCAGAAAGCATAAAACTGATAATGAATTCGAAGGAACATCATGTAAATAAGTTAGTTATGAAGTTTGTTTCCTCCTGCATGAAAATACGTGAGTCATTGTTAGTAATGTAACCGAATTTTTCTAGATTATTATTAGTGCTGTTTTGTTTTATATTTTGATTGTCATATACATGCTTTTGCAATACTGTAAAATGATGCGGTCATGCAAATAAAGCAATTTATTACTATTACTTGCTACTACAGCTACTGCAGATACTACAGCTTCTACAATACTACACCTACTACAGCTACTACAGGCACTACAGGTACTACACCTGCTACAGCTACTACAGATACTACATCTACTACAGCTACTACAGCTACTACACTTACTACACCTACTACAGCTATTACAGCTACTACAGCTACTACACCTAATACACCTACTACAGCAACTACGCCTACTACAGGTACTACAGCTACTATGGGTACTACAGATACTATAGATACTACAGCTTCTACAGGTACTACAGATACTACAGCTACTGCAGCTATTACTACTAGCTACTACAGCACTAACAGTAGTGGGCAGTGGCTCGGGACATTTTGGGCAGTCTTACACCAAGTAGTTCCCGCTCGGTGCCAGGTAGGGGAAGGAACGTGTGACGCACCGCTAAGAAATGTCTGAAGGTGAGGCTCGGTGCCAGCCTACTCTCCTTACAATGGCAACTCACGGTGAGTGGTTTGAGTACGAGATTTAGAAACGAGCTTTTGAAGGTTATACTACATATACGGAAGGCCAATGCGGAATACCTGATTTGCAAACGTTAGAAAAAGTTGTTTCAAGTAAAAACTTATGTACGTGGCCGAGTCTGGAGGAAGATATAGACCTCGCTCCAGTTCTTCAAACGTTGGATAGCGCTATCCACCGGCCGGATAAATCACTATCCAGAGGATAAGTGTTAGGGAAACCAATTGCGTTATCCGCTGGATAGTGATGTATCCATCCAGTGGATAGCGTTATCCGGCCAGCTTTTGAAAAACTGGGGCGTGTTGTGAAAATTCCCCTCGCACTCTCTTTTAACTTTAAAAACTGTTCTTTATGGGAAATTGAAAACATGAATTGTTTGCAAAGTTTCTCTGTGGACAACTTTTCTCTGTGGAATTACTTAAAAGCAATAAATTTCTTAACTAAACATATTGTCCTTGAGCAGTTTATAACTCACGCAGTCTGAGCTAACTCACTTGTTTGATTAAACCTAAGGCATCCTCTCTCTCTCTCTTTTTTTTTTTTTCGTTTAGTATCGTCCAACCCACCCAAATAACGAGGTTGTTAAACCATTTTTCACTTTTAAATAATTCTTTTAATCTGAAAAATGAGCATACTAACAGCCTAGAGAAAAACAAGGACAAAAACAGGGACATTCTTTACAGTATATTGTAGCACAGGAGTTTCGGGGGTTGATCCTTTTTTCCCACGTTGTCTTAATTTTGCAATAACATCATCCAACTTTTCTGCCATATTGATTTTGGGTTCATGTTTTCTTGTTTCCAGGGTCCAAAGCAATAATGCTGGGGTACCAGGCCTCCTCTTGTGAGACTTCTTGTGATTTGCTTCTTTTGTCTTTTTTCTTCTTTAGTCAGTGGTAGGGAAGCGACTAGGGGAGCCTTGCTACCCACTCTCTCTCCACCTCCCACCCACAAAATAACTGTGGAGGAGTGAAAGTGAGTATACACAATGATGATTGTACTTGAAACGGCCATTGAAATCTTGAAAGTGCGTTTACAATGGCCATTTCTCGTGCGATTTGTTCTGCGATTTTCTGCCCGTGTGAAACAAGACGTTCTTAAAAAGCGTTCAAGTTTTAAGTTTCAAGTTTATTTCAGTATTTTTAACACTGCTCTCGACCCGCAAACAGTAGGGCTAATCTAGACGGATAGAGTAAAACAGATAGTTTTAACCCCTTAAACCCTAAGTGATCAGCATCAAATTTCTCCAAGGTAAAATCAATGCGTTTTAAAATAGAGTGGTCATGAGAATTAAGGACATGATCACTCAAGGTGGATTTGCATGATATTTTATCAACTTCTCCCCAGTACTTCTAGAGTAAATGAATAGGGGTTACAAATCAGATGAGAATTTTAATCTTAGGGTTTAAAGGGTTAACACACTGAAAGGGTGCTTGAAAACTCTTGGTAGATTTTTTTTGCTTTTATTTCAGGAAGATGAAACAATAAAACTTAGGTCAAGGCTTGGGTAGATAGTATAGTACCTGGTATCGTGCAAATCACCATATTTGGTTGACACAAGCCTCGAGATGGTGCCTTTAATTAGTTTAGAGGAATGAGAGAAGGCTTGTGTTCTGTTTCAATTTAAAGCTGCTTCGTAAGTGAAACCCATTCGCTCCCGGGAAGTTTGCTCCAAAAACGCATTTGAAAGCTAGACGAACCATTTTGCAGAGCCAAAATGATCAAAACGCCGTTTATAGGTCGAGCACTTTACGACCTTCTAGTACCTTCTGTTCCAGATGCCAAATATCAGCCTCCGCAGTTTGAACGTGCGCAGCAAGCAAACTTTCGTGACTATTAATAACCTTTCACTTTCTCTCTTCCATCTGTTTTGTTTTTCTCGCCCCTTGCTTTTTTTTTCGCTGGACATTTGCTATGCTTCATTTCGGTGGGAAAAGTTTTTGGGAAAGCTTTTAGGATCGTAGGCCGGATTAAATACAAGGAATTAAGTGCAGGTGGGTAGTGGAACAAGATTTTCTTCGGAATTCTTCGGGTCGCCTGCCTTCTTGACTGAATCGTGCATGACTATCATTAGACGCTTTGAAAGATCTCTTCCGCCTGTACATGTTCGATGACAAAGTTGTCCTTGCGCTTTATAAATAAAAGCGTCACAAGCGGCAGAAGGGACGTGGATTAGCCGATATACATGAGCGTTTACGGGCGGTTGTGGGCGAAATTGGTTAGGGGCTCCTCCATTTTTGTCGAAGTTAGTTCACAACGTTTTTCTTTTTCTTACACCGTACAATTTAAAGCTTGAAACTTACAAGGTCGTGCCCCAAATTTCATGATGTTAAAAAATTTGGAAGCTATAAATTAAATAAAATTACAAAGTTGACCACTACTAACCAAAATGTACTAATAAAATATTCAGTTGATAAATTTTCAACTTGTCCCTTTCACGCTTTTGATCGCGATCGCCTTTTTTATCCTTCCGAGTTACTGAGCAAACAATCTTTTTACAGAACATGAAATAGGAGATCTATGAAGAGGTTAAACAAGTAGTAAATGTCTTTCTATACCAACATCTGTTTTTGTTCGTCTAAGTCAATTACGATGATATTTTTATCCATAGATATATATGCAACATTCTTTCATATTCAGAACGATAATAAAACAGGGTCTGCAACTGTTGGCAATCGAGTTTTAAACCTTAACGCCGTTAAAAATTGAAACGTTTCAACCTAATGTTAATATTACGTCAGCTGAAAGACAACCATCAAATTCGATTTACAAGAGCAAGCTTTCTAACTTCTTTAAACGTAAAAAACAGATACAATTTATACATGTAAAAAAGAGAGACATAATTTCAGTATATTCACCTAAGTTATAACTATAATGATGAGAACGAATGTAGTGAAGGCAATATTCATATTATCGATTAAATCAAGTGATTTCCTGGTTCCAGGAGCCAGTTCTCAAAATTTCTAGGATAAAATATGTCACGCGTACAAGGTTCGAAAACGCCACTGAGACTTCCAGCCTCGTTTTTCGCGTTTTCAAATGATTTAGTGAAAAACAATCATTCTGGTACGGAGCGTAATCCAGTAATTTTTACACAGCCTTAAGAAGAAAGGCCTTAGAAGTTTCAACATCTATTCCAGCAAAGATGATAACCTTGTTATTATGACAACTATTCCACTTTCTACTCATAGCCTGCGCAGTAAGCAGATTTATGGGGGAGATCCAATGGAGGGAACGGAAGCGATCGGCCGCTTGTTCGCGCTCACGAAGTACGCTTACGCCGCTCATTTAGGTGCTCGCCACACAAAACCGCCAACTGCACAGGCTAGTTTCAGACCGAAGAAAGCAAGAACTTTTTCCTTTAATTTCTTAATTAAATAGTTCAGTTCTATATAAACATGGTTATAGAAAATATCGGGTAATGCTATTCCACATGTATGCCTTAAGGCAAAACGGCTTGTTGATAAAAAAGGCACTAGAGCTAAACGTACTAGCTACTTTGCTGATCATACGAACAGGGCCGGGCATGACTTGTATTTTCCAGTTCATGATCTATCTTTGGAATCTTCAACTTCTGGTAAGGATCTCCTTCCTTCAGTAATGGATCTCGTAGGAGAGCAGTTCAAAACCTCCGGGAGAGCTCTAAAGGACAAACAGAAGATACAAGACAAAACGCTAGTCAAACTAAAAATAGTGATCTATGAGTACCCTTCAAGGTTTTCGTGTAAATTACGCTAGAACTTTGATTCACTATATGACCATCACCTTAAAACAACAAGCAGAAGTCTTAAAAAAAATTCGTCCACCAGTCTTTTAAACAACCGTTTCAGATAAGGTTTCAGCGATATATCTCAGAGAACTCTGTTAAAGTTGACTTCGGTCCAACGTTTCCATGTTTAAGTTCGCTTTTTTCACTGTCCGTTCCTAGCCAAGTATGGTATCCGTCCACCGCGGTCAAAGGTCCAAGGCGCTTTTCTTTTTCATGTGATTTTGTTTAACACTAGGTGAAAAAAAGCGCATCCAAGAATGTCTAAAAGAATGAGTTGTTTTAACTATCCTTGCATTTTTCTCAATACAATGAGCTTCTTTTCGTTGAAAACGCTTCTTGCCGGAGTAAAATTGTGACGTGTTGACCAACTGAAAAGCCAGATCAGTTTTCACACACTTTGATCGTTTCGAGGAAACCCTCAAAAATGTTAGTAAATTTCCAGCGAATTGAAATTTACAACTTTAGTTTTAAAGTACTTTTCTAAGCTTTTGTAAATTTGTCACGTTTGATCGCGGTTATGGTAACTTTTAGCAAGACCCTGCCACTCTTAGGGGCCTCTATTTGATACGATCGACACCCCTTTATCTGGTTCGCCAACGTCTAGTCTCTAATGACAGCAGACGCTGCCTTCAGCCGCGCCCCGCACGAAGATGAGTCCTTTTCACTGAACGTCTACAGTGAAACGAGAGCAAAGGCAAGAAATAATTTATAACAAAATGTTAATGTAACCGGGAAAAATAACCGGAACCAATTACGAGCGTCATTTTGTTTTTAGCCAAAGAGCTCACTCAGTGCATTTAAACGTAATTTAATAGTGGTCAACGCGCCTCGTACAGTAAAACTGAAGTAAAAGAGACCAAAACATTGGTCAACGACAATGTCAGTTACCGCCTTTTAAAAAAATACATGCATCAACATTTGGCAAAACATAAACGATCGTAAGAAAAACGTAAAGTCCAAATACACAACAATGATCTGTTAAAAGGAAAAGGAGAGGAAAGGGAATAAAACAAGGATGTCTTGACAAGAGCAATATTTGACCCAACAGCTAAATAGCTGGTCGATACTGACTCTGATCATCAATTAGCCTGTCCTTAAAATGTAGTACTGACGGTATTAAAGCTAAGGGTGAAATTCAATTTGGAGTAATATTGCCGGTCCCAGGGGTAAATCCTGAATCTTGCGCGGGCACCTGTCGCATAATTCGTCTCTAAGTGTCAATTTGGCAAAAAGCTGAGATACTCTTTGCAATCATAGGCAACTCAAGTTGGTTACATAAGCGCCACGCGCTTAATCGTTTATTACAGCTCATACCGACAAAAAGAGTATCAGAATACTACTGACTACTGCCTTTGTATTTAGCTCCAGGCGATATTTACCTTTGGTGTGGCATCTGATCATTCACAGTAGCTTGGTTGCCTATCACACAAGTCTGCGGGCTTGTAACTTGGTTAAATGTCTGATGTAAGTGATACTCTGAAACAAGATTCATCACATATTTTTAACATATATCCCACCACCTTCTAGAAATCATTAATTTCGTAACCGATAAAACTCCTTGTGATAACCCACGCAACTGAAATTTTTTATCATGAAACAATTAGCTTCTTTCATTCGCGTGACGGAAATACTTATCCTCACGTTGTGAGAAACTACTATAAATTTTTACCAGCTGATGAAAAAAAAGTACTTGTAGGAAGACTAATGGTGTAGAAAGGCATGCCATCAGGATCTCTCTGAAAATATCTATATATTTCTCCCTAAAGGTTTTAAAAGTATTTTTTAAATAGTTTAGAGCCTGTTTAAAAGTGTTATTAGTATTATTATTGTTCCAGGAAAAATGCTCGCATAATCTTCGTATTTGTTACCGCTATTGAAGGAACACGGGACACTTTTTCTAGGTCCCAAATCCGGGCTTAACCTTATTCAGGGAACACATTATAGCATTTAAAAAGTGACTGACCACAAAAATCGCTGATAAGTCAGTTAAGTGTTCACTAGTCACAATGGGCGGTGAGTACTTTCAAAACATGAATTATCTCACTCAAACCGATTTACTGCACTTTTGGGAACCCAACACACAACATCGCAGAGATAAGTTAATCATGACTTTTTATATATTATCTAGCCGGTAGAAATAACTACTGCAACAGATTCCGAGGCAGAATAAAAGAATTGGTTAATTATTAACAAACCTTAACCCATAACTCTAAAACGAACGTCTTTTAGTACTAAGTTCAGAGAACATTGGACACCTCTATTCGGAGGAAACAGGTTCAACTGTACTCTGAAGTTAGTACTAGACGTCCGACGTTGGTTTGAGAGTTATGAGGAAATCTACAGAACTGAAGAAAAGCACTTTAGTTTTCGTTACCGATTTTGCCGCACTGCGCACTGCCGTGTTTCTGTAACTGATCAAAAGAAGTCGAGGGAAATTTGCCACCAACAGACGTCAGTGAGAGCGCTTCCAAATCTTCAGACATGAGTGAGTTGTCCAAACCTGAGTGAAAGAAATGTTTTCATCACAAGTTAGAAGATAAGGCGATTCCATAAACTGTTCCCCCCTCTTTCCCTTCCTGTCTTCTTATACCTCCCTTCTTCGAGCATTTGTCGCGTTTCGCGTTCCTTCTTATGACTGTTATAACGAACGCTCCCACGAGGAAGGCTCTTTTAACATTTTTCTAAGATAGGATACACAATTTAAGCAAGAAGTTGAAAAATATTCGGGCGTTACCATTGCCCTCTATCCCACCATCAAGCCCTCTCTTGCACGTTGTCTTCAAGGATGCACGCTAGGGCCCTTCAAAAGCTTGCAAGAAAGATACAGCTTTCGTAAGGAGTTTATTGGAAACAGAAGAATCCCCGAACGAAAAAGCACCGAGTAATATTAAGTGTCACTCGCCAAACGTGTACTTGGTATTATTTTTGGAAATCATGCGTTGCGCTGGCCTTTTCATTAGATTATTCAGTTATGTATACGTAGTAGTGGATAACTGAATTAACTGAAGGGTGCACTGATATTCAGAATTAACTGTAGGCCCCAAGCCAGTAAGACGGATAGACACTGATTACATTGTATAATAGTATCGAAAATTTGTTTAAAAATTGACCGTGGGACGTAGCAAAGCAAAGGATTGATTAAACTTTAATAGGGTGGGATAAACAGACACAAACAATAAACAATGAATCAAACTTACCACCAAAACTTTTTACTACTGGTAAACAAGCGCCGCCAGCTGAGTAATCGGAAAAGGTCACAAAGTCATTACTGTCCAGAGCAACAGCTTCCGAACCCCATTTGTACACTAGACGGAGTCTTAGGACCTTTTCTTTGGTGAAGTCAATACAACGCATTGAAAGGTAACACTGAGAGACCTCAGAGTGGCTCAAGTCCACCTTGTCTTCACTCAGTTCTCGTTTGAAGATCTGTATCAATTCTGATAGCTTCTCCTTTTGTGAAGCATACAGAACTATTTGAAGATTTCCCGAATGCGTGTTTTTGGCTTCCATTTTCATTACCGCAATGTCAGCTGTAGCGAAGCGACTCATGCATCTGTTAAATGCATCCATGCCAGATTGATTCAGCATAATAACTGACTGGAATGCTCCTTTCTTGCAAATTGACCCATCAATGTGCACACATGCAGCCGCACCCAGTTGAAGCTCATCCTCCGATTCTTTCTTGATAATGAACCTTTGAGAGTATGTGCCGTCATACTCGTCGTGCTCCACGTTGTCAACATCAGACGAGTTACAAGACAATGGGGAGTTTTTCGAATCAACCAGTTCAAATCTCACCAGTTTCGATGGATCAAACTTGGCGAAATCAAGTAGCTCTCTTATTACGTTGGAAAAATCTTGCATGAAATCTTCGTCTACCCCCTTGTCATCGGTTAACAATGTGTCTCGTAGGCGGCAACAAAAAAGGTCTAATCTCTTACACAGCTTAATGTCGGCCTCGCAGTCCTGGAAAAACCTTGCTAGAAAATTAAGCATTTGGTCAATGGCTAGACGTTCGCTCCACTTCGTAATTTCAGCGGCTGACGTCTGGTTGCGATTCTCAAGGCACAACTTCTCAAGAATTTGGCACTCCACATACACAAGTTCTTTGAATCTGCTGTACTGTTGGGCATTCGAAACGCTTGACAAAAATTGATTGATATCTTTCTCAGGAAGACCCTTCAAGCCATTTTGCGGCACTAACCTATCACGGTCAACGAAAATTTCCTTGATGTCTTGAATGAGGTGAGGAACAATGGCCAGGAAAAATCTGGTGTTCAGTTCTTTAGGAAATGAAGATACTCGTTTATAGTTTTTCGCAATTTCATCAGATAGTTGTTGACATTTGATGAAAGGTTCGATAAAATAATCTGCTTGATTAGAAGACGAGGCGGTTCTTTCCACATCCTCAGGAGAAATTCCTAATTCGATACAACAATCTCTTAACACAGACTTACAGAGTGTTGTAGCTTTACAGGAAAAATTCTTCACTATATCGGTGTTGATGCCCTGTAAACCGGTTATCTTCAAGGCAAGCTGTCTCAGATGGCTGATATGCATCTGGCCCCTTGGTGTAACTCTGTATTCTGGTGACAAAAAATATCAGAGCATAAATTATTCTCTTAACCACTCTCCCAACAAACGAAATAACCGTCAAATTCTAATAAGGTAGTAATCTGTCGAACGAAATAACCGTCAAACGAAATAACCGTCAAATTCTAATAAGGTAGTAATCTGTCGTTTGTGAAGGCTGTTAAGCTTTGTCAGTTTACTTCCTTACGTTGCCAGTGGCTCATTTCCGATTTTCTTGGCATAGGCGGTGTAAACCCTTTTCCCCACCCATTTACCCTACCCACAAAACGTTTTTTAGTGAAGCCAGCGAAGGCGGATACCGACCAACCGTTCCATCTTTTTTAACAAAATATATAGTAGTTTAAAGAATGTAAAAGTGGCTAATCGCTATGGAAGGTAGAGACCTTAAGGTAGCTCCGTTGTTACTATAGGCTGAGGCGCGGCATTGAATTATGACATACTATATCCAATAACTTTTTTTTGGTTTTAACGCGATGTCTAATAAAATTTCAGAGGACCTACAGCTATCGGCAGTAATAATGCGAAAAAATTCGATTTAACTGGTGATAAATATTTTTTTTACGTTCTGCCAAATGAAGAAAATAAAGAAGGCGGAAAAAGACTGGGATGAAAAACTAGGAGTAAAAATAGTTTTCAACATCTTATGCCTCTACCACTCAACAATAACGCGCTTTAAATTTTATGCCGAGTAGGAAATTAAAAGATTCATCGCGCCATAATTACTGATAATAACGACACAAAGCCGCCTGAAGCACAACTAACCTTCGCGAGTTAAGCCCTCCAGAAGACTTCTGTAAGAAGAAAGATTTTCTGCGTCAGCACTCTCTTCCGACCATGGCTGTAAAATTAGTTTCAACTGCTCATCGTCGTCCTTCCAACTTTTCATCATTTCATTTATTGACTCTTTAGGAACCTTAAGAGTCTCAGCAATAGTTACGACGTTAAATGCGGTGTCCTGTTCCAACCCCAGTAGCCTTCTTAAATAATTACAAGGATCTGTTGAAGAAACACGAATTCATGCATGTTGTTACATTTATAACGAAAGGTCTTTAACTCAGGAGCCTTTATTTACTTCTTTATACCAAACTAAAGAACAAAGTGAGTTTTACTCATGGGACTGGTTGGAAGGTACCAAAGTGTCGTGCGTACTGTATTTGCGGGTATTAAAGCCCTAAAATTCACGGAGTTGGCTTACTTATCTGGCCCTCTTTAACACAGTAAAGATGAAGAAAAACACTAATGACATGTCAGAACCAGGAACTTATATGGCCTAGGTGGTCAAGCATGGTGTCACATGTGCCATACAAAATGCCCTAAATAAAAGAGAGAAGTTTACTTTTGGTTTAACATCTGGCTTTCTTTAAACTGCCTAAAAGGTCTCGAGTGCGGTCTTGAACAAATACCTTCCCCCCCCCCCTCCAGACACACACACACCCAAATTCACCATTCTTTCACTCTATGTGTTTAAGGTTGATGTTGTAGCAATGACAAAAACCAGACTACATCAGTCATCAACAAATGGCCAAACTTTAGGGCGTTAACCAAACTGAAATAGGCTTTTTTAAAGGGTTTTCGCTTCAAAATCCATCAACTGAATGCATATTATCTAGGAATTGTCTGCCCGGACATTGAAATTCTTATTCATTTAGGAATGGTCTGGCCGGCCAGTTCTGACAAATAGTAAGCGCCCTTAGTTTAACTCTACCCAGACTGGCTTTTTTATTTTTGCTTCCTGTGACCACGGGAAACTTCGGAGACCCTCCCTAACAGTAACTTCAAAACCGCTCATGATACGGCCACCAAAGTTATACAGCGGTTATAGCTCGAACGGTTTTTAAGCTATTCGATTTGTAAAGTTTTTAGTAAGGAGGGCTTCAAAAGTCCAACTCCCCGGTCTGAATAGCGTTGCAGAAAAGACATACCACTGTCGTGGACCTGATCGATGACACCATGGGCATAATTCTAGGTTGAGTATGCTATAGCTACACACATTTACCTCCTTCGCTAAAATGCCTCTTGCTCTCATGCCCATTTTCTCCTTGTACACTGATTGTCCCACACAGACATCGCACTTCGCTTTTCCATTCCAGAGGAAGTTTGATTACCTTTCCTCCACTCCACCAAACAGAAGAATCTACACTGAAACTAATTATTCTGTCCTGGCAGTCAGCTAGCTTGTAGTCTTCCCCGAGTTGAATGCTCACTTGAAGGTTTTCATGGTTGTAGATTCGCTTTTCATCGAATCCGTCAGCGGAACGCAAGTGGACCTCCACAAAACCTTCCTTCTTGAGCTGTACTAGGGCTGAGGTCTCGTTCTCTCTGTAGAATTGTTCATGACAGAGGTCTTGGCTCACGAACAGTAGAGCAAGCACATCGTGGACTGAAGAGGGAATGTTCTTGTTCAACAACACGACTAACGTATACTTAAACGACAGTAAATCGAACCTGGACAGAATGTCTTTAGCGCAGATCAACGTCCAACGTAACAGAACCAAAATAAGTGAGAAATGCTCCAATTCAATGACTACTTCTGCGGTTGCCTGATTGATCTTTGAGTTTCGAGTGACGTCTTGCCATGTGATCTTTCCATCTCTAGCCTCTGCGCCATGCAAAATGAAAACATCGTCTCTCTTGAAACGCTTGATTTTGAGTGCAGTTGTCAACGTAAGGGGTTTCTTAAAGAAATGGCCATTGGGCTGAAGATTTACGATTGGTGCAGCTATCATGACATCATTTTCAAGATCCTTTGAGGCGATCATACAATAGTAATTTGACGGATCCTCTAATGTTATCTTTACAGACAAGGAATCGTCAACAGCTCCAGTGGGGCAAACCAACCTGACATTCTTTCCAGCCACTATACCTCCTTCACTGGTAATGACGTCTTCGATGTTTGCCGCCTTGAGGTCACCTTGTTGTAAAAACACAAAAATAAAACAAACTCACTTAGCTGTTGGAGGGCAGGTCAATTGTGAGTTCATATTCAAAGTATAATTTGTTTACCATTTGTAAAAGGGTGAATCAGGACACTGACGCTAAATACGGACACCCGTATTTGACGGACGGTTCGTTTGTCCCCGCGAAAAGCTCAATATATTTACTATATTAACATTTTTTATACGGCTGAGGTTAATACGGACATCGGACACTTTTCTGTAACCCAAGTCACCAACTCTCGTCTATCCGTTGTCAACCTCGCTTTACAAACACTAGAAACACTGGCTTATCAAATGAAGAATGATCCTCGCAGTTGTGCAAGTAATATATGCAATTGCGTAAGAAGCCTGAAAAAAAAATCAGGACTTCTACTGGATTTGAACCCGTGACCTCGCGATAACGGTGGATGCTCTTTTAAACTCAACTATGAAGCCACTTATGCAGGGAGCTGGTCAATTATGTTTTCATATGTTCCCGAGAAAGAGATGAATGTGACAAATGTATATGAAATAAATCATATAAGAACTGCGGAAATGAAATCAAATGAAGAATGATTCTCGCAGTTGTGGACGCAATTTATACAATTGCGTAAAAACCTTAAAAAAATTCAGGACTTCAACGGGCTTTGAGCCCGTCGTGACCTCGCGATACCGGTGCGATGGTCTAACCAACTAAGCTATGAAACCACTGATGTTGCGAGCTGGTCAGTTATGTGTTGAACTCTTCCCGTGAAAGAGATGAATGTGACAAATGTATATGAAATAAATCATATGTAAGAACTGCGGAAATGAAATCAAAAGAGGAATGATCTTCTACGCAATTGCATAAACTGCGTTCAACTGCAAGGATCATTACTTATCCCTTTCTCTTCAGTTTCGTTCCCTGTCGTAAACATGAACTCAACTTTACTTCTGAAGACATCAGGGGTCAACAAGTGTAGCCATTGTTTTAGAGTCTGAAAACAATAGCTACATTTGTACATTACCCTTGTAGAGTTTCATTAAATTGATCCCAGATTTTCAGACAATATCTCTTGCTCATGCGGACTCTAATACCACCACAATTCGCTTTACCTAGTATGCTAGGTTTTGTCATTAACTCAAGATTAACCTTATTAACCTTGCGTAGCTAATCGACTATTCTCGTGACGTCTTTCAAGCGACCTACCTTTAAGTTCAGTTGTAGCCTTTAAGTGGCGTTCACAGTAGTCTATGGTTGTTCTGAAATTTCCGAGACTTCGATGTGTGTCGGCAAAGGTTCTCGTACGAACTCCTCTTGGGACTTTTTCCAAATTGCATTTTGACTTTTTTGCTGGCATTCAAAGTGGTATATGGCCTTTCTAAATTCTCAAGACAAAAATTGACGTTGCCAAGATTTTCATTCGCACTTCCTCTTGCCACTTATGCCCAACTCCTTTCGCAATAGTCAGTTGCTGATCAAAGTGGCTTAAGCTCTCTGAAAAATTCCGACACCGTAAAAAGCCTTTCCAAGATTTCCATTTGCGCCTCCTTCTTGCAACCTGTCTCCTAAATTTTCGCGATTAGTAATTGAAGATTAAAGTAAAAGGATGGACTTATCAAAATCCTCGAGACTTAGATAGGCGTTGCTAAGACTTTCGTAGGAACTACTTTCCTCTGATCTGTTTCCCATTTTTTTTCGCTACTTGTTTACGGCGCACATGATAATCTATAGATTTTCGAAAAACCCATGATTGTGATAGACGTTTCCAAGACACCTATACACGCTTCCTTCTTGAGCCATGTCTCTCAAATTTAACACAGTCTCTAGTTCACGTTCAAGGAGGTCTACAGCCTTTTCCTTTACATAGGAGGAGCCAAGATTTCTAAGCGAGCGCAACAGGTGTGACCCCTTTGAGAGGTTTTTCGCAATTTCGAGTAGACGTTCATGGCAGTCTTCGGCCATTTTGAAATTACCAAGACTTGCATAGGAAATGCCAAGATTACGGTACGCACATCCCGCTTGTGACTTGTTTTCCAATTCTCTCGCGATTTCAAGTTGACTTTCGAAGAAGTCTATGGCCATTTTAAAATCTCCACGACTTGCATATGAGATGCCAAGATTCCCATACGCGATTCCTCTTGTGATCTGTTCCCACTGTTTTCGCAATTTCGTTGGCGTTCCAGGCAGTCTGCTGCCTTTATAAAATTTTCGAGACTTGTATAAGAGATACCAAGATTTCCATACGCAATTCCCTTGTGATCTGTAAGATGATTCTTTTGCGATTTGAAGGTGACGTTCAAGGTGTTCTATGGCCTTTTAAATTCCCCGACACTGGCATAATAGATGCCAAGATCCCCATAGGCGTTTCCCTCTTGTGACTTGTCTGGTAATACTTTCGCGATTTCAAGGTGGAATATGGCCTCTTTACGATTCTTGGCATGGTAGATGCAAAGATTCGCAGAACGGTTACGCAGTTGTGATAACTTTAGTGATTGTTCCGCCATTTTAAGATGACGTTCAGGTGGTCTATAGCCTCTTTACTATTCCTGATATTGGTATAGCAGATGCTAAGATACATGTACGCAATTGTTTCTTCTGACTTGTGTGATAATTCTTTCGCGATTTGAAGGTGACGGTCAAAGTACTGAATGGCCTTTTCATAATCCCCGACACTGGCACAGCAGAGGCCAAGATTCTTGTACGCTTTTTCTAATTTTTCAACTCGTGACCTGCGTGTTACACTTAATTCTTTCACGATTTGAAGGTGACTTTCAAGGTGGTCAATGGCGTTTTTATAATCACCGACACTGGCATAGCAGATGCCGAGAGCCTCATGCGCGTTTTCCTCTCGTGACCTGTCTTTTAATGTTTTCGCGAATAGAAGGTGAAGTTTAAGGTAGTTTATGGCCTTTTCACACCCCCCGACACTGGCATAGCAGATGCCAAGATTCAAATACGCGTTTCCTTCTTGCGAAAAGTCTTTTAAGTCTTTCGCCTTTTGAAGGTGATCTTCAAGGTAGGCTATGGCCCTATTAAATTCCCCGACACTGGCATAGCAGATACCAAGAATTCTATACGCGTGTCCATCTTTTGACCTGTCTGATGATGTTCCCTTGCTTCGAAGGTGGTGTTCAAGGTTTTCTATGGCTAAATCTAACTTCCCGATACTGGCATAGTAGATGCCACGATCCAAATACGCGTTTTGCTCTTGTGACCTGTCTGCTAATTGTTTCGGCCGTGGAAAAAGGCCAGTTAGGTCATCTATGAACACTCTAGGACGCGGGTACAATAGGCTGAACCTTCCAGTTTGGACGCTGTAACCCCTGCACGCTCTTCCCAGTAGGTAATGTGGAAGTACATGGTTTCTTTTCCAGTAATCGAAATCAAATTGCAGGGCAAAGCTGATGCCGAGTTTTTCAAACGTTTCGCCTTCTTGTATAATGTGTGTTAGTTCTGTCACCAGCTGGGGTTCGCAGACAGGCAAACTGACAATCGGTATGTTGATGGTAGGCATGAAGAACGGGGATGAAATGTTCTGACAGTGGTCAAGGATGGGGAAAATAATTAGCGGTGAATAGAGTCTCGATAAAAGAAAGTTACTAAACAAAGCTTACTTATTTGTCAGTGTTGCTCTGCTAATCTAGATACATTAAATGAAAGAAGGTTGAAGGACATACTATTTCTGATGTACAAGGTTAAGCACCAAATGGCGCCAGGTTACTTTGAAAACATTGTCAAAAGAAATGATTTAAAGCCATACAGCCTCCGAAACTCAGACTTTATCCTTCCAAGATACAATACTGTAAAGTATGGAAGGAATTCCATCAGATACTTGGGCCCATTGTTATCGTCCAAGTTGTCCAGCTCTGAGAGAAATGCACCAACTCTGAAAGACGTCAAACGAATGATAAACTGTAGAGATATCTCCGCATTGGACAACAGTAGCTGTGCCTCTTGCTATTTATGTAATACCTAATATGATATGTAAATTTTCATGATAAATGTTTTTAAATTTTATATGATTAATTTGATATAAATTGTACATATTTTTTTAGGAATTTTAGATTCTTAAGTCTTAATTATGATAATTTTACTTTATTTTAATTAGCTTTGTTTTAGTGTCCCCAATTAGTACTGTAATGTACTAGAATTTTATGACACTTAAATAAAGGTTTCATCATCATCATCATCTGCACACCATCTTACACATTATATATTTTCATTTTCATGTCTGTTTAAGTTGGTTTAGATCTGCCGGGTGGCCGAACAGCGCTGTCAAGTGATAACCCGTTTTAACTCAGATGGACATGGATTTCTTACTCCATGGTGTCACGCTTCGTTTAGTAACTTCATTTGCTGAAGAATGTATTCGCTCTGAGACACGTCTGTTTTCATGAACACTGGAAACAACATGCCATGGCAAGGGCGTTCCGAACGAACCAAAATTTCGCCCGGAAAAGCTCTCGAAAACGATTTAAAGCTGTATTTCTCAAAACACGTAAAATCAAAGATCACAAATTTAATTCACTAAACGTTTCACCCGATAATTTCAGGGTGGGTGTCACATGCTCACCCCTCCCGAAAAGTTTCGGGATATTTTTCGAAAAAAATGGTTGCTTTTTTGGAATCTTAGCTGACCGTGAATAGAAAAAGATACATTGACTGAACTCATTTTAAACTAAACGAACATATTAAACTGGAGAATTGCAAAGTAAAAAACTTAAGTGAAAACAGCCTAAAAACAGCATAAAAGCACATAAAATTTACAAAAGAAGGAAAAGCGAAATCTAATAAAAACAGCTCCCACTTTAAAATAATTTCGGACAGTTTGTTTAAAGACGATTTCATTTCCTTTATAACCTTCCTAAAGGAGATCCCTGGCACCTCCATACTCTCCTCCACCACATCTTCTTCCTTATTTAAACCCAAATAGATGATTACAGTCTAATCAACCTGTTAAGATCAAGTAAAGGATACTTCCTCTTCCGTGTCCCAATCCTTGATAGCGCTAGTTGCTCCTGAAAAAGAATGTAAACCAAACTTTTACGTCTTTTTTGCAGTTATTCTTCCCATCATTGTATGTTAGTGGCTCCGGTTAGTGGACTAACTTGTGGTAAAAATGCAGTTACAATAAATATCGAGGATAATTTTTTGAGGCTGAGCTTTGCCCATTTATTGTGCTTACAAGGTTTCGCACAACAAGTGTATTTTTTGGCAGGGACCGTTTTTCAAGCCAGCGAAGGCAAGCACAAAGCAAGCGAGGTGCACCAGACACGCGCAGCAGGGGAGGGCGCTCCACACCCGCCTCGCGCTTTCCTTCGCTCGCCTGAAAAACGCGAAAAAACGCCTGTTTCGCAGGCTAAAAAAAAATTAGGTGCTTTTCAGCCAAATTTCTAAGTAATTGTCAAGAAATAAGCAGATAAGAACTGACCAAAATGATTTTAAGGACGAAATTGTCACAAAACGTCTTTTTGGGTAAATAAAATGAAATTTACAATTAAAAAGGCAAAATTCGATCATGTGGCCGGTACAAATTGATATTTCTCGTTAGCAGTAAACGTGATTCTAAAGCTATGTTCACACTATACAGGAAAGCTTTTCGAGCCTACACGAAAAGCTATCCAGTATAGTTCGATCACCTCCTGTCCGATATGTGACTCTCCTGTGCGCGCGGCTTAGCTTCTCTCCGTTACAGAAATCGCGCCGAAATCACCATTCTTGTGAGTGAACAGAAGCCCTATCCTTTTTTCGTGTCAGCGCAAAAGCTAGAGCGATTTTCGTATGACCTTGAAAAATGGTTTCCATGAGTGTTTGTTATTTGTTTTAGCGGCCAATGGATGAAAAGAACAAAACATGGACTCTTCGTTTTTCCCGCCAAAGAAAACCCTAATATGGAGAAGGCATTGTTCGCTTGACCAATCGTGTTGCAGTATGACGTCAAAGCAATTTCTAGAAAGTTCTTCGGGCATGACGTTTTTTCAACCGAGCGTTCGCTTAACCAACCAAAAGCCAGGTGCGTTTGTATCCGTTCGATAAACCAATCAAATCGCTTTATTTCCGTTCGTTTGCTGTTTTTGTTTTGTTCGCGCGTTTTCATTTCAAGGTCATACGAAAATCGCTCTATCCGTTATAGTGTGGACATAACCCAAAAGTCCCAAAACTCTTTAAAGCAGCATTTGTCGTTTAAGCGAGCATTCAGAAAGTATTTGTTTTGGAGAGCGTGGTACTACTAAAAGTAACAGTATACACTTCATGTCAGATCCCATGGGAAACACTTTTGTTTTCCGACACGAAGTCGAGGGAAACATCAGGACTAGAGGGAAAACAAAACTAACTGGTTTCTCGAGGGACCTGACATTAAGTGTTTTGTTATATTTCCAGACTTTCACTTCAACAGCAACAAAAGAATAACCGGAGCGAACCAAAACAGTCGACTCGGTACTTATAACAACACAAATTTAATTCTCAAAACCACGCAATTATTGATTTACAAAGTACTGTCCTTATATTATCCGTATCTTTTTCCTCCCTTGGCTGCTGTTTTTCTTCTGGGAACTTCTTAGAGATATAACAAAACACTTATTGTTAGGTCACTCGGGAAACCAGTTAGTTTTGTTTTCCCTGAGAGTCCTGAAGTTTCTGAGACGCTCTAGACGCTTAAAAAACATACTGGTCGTCACTTCAAAGATGTAGGTCGTCAATTCAAAAATGTACCTCCTCACTTTAACGGTGTACCTCGTCACTTTAAAGGTGTACGTCATCATTTTAAACGTGTACCTTGCCACTTTAAAGGTGTACGTCTTCACTTAAAAGGTGTAGCACATCGATTTGTCCTAGTTACCGCGCCATACATGCTAAGCCTGTACTCCACATACAGCAAAGACATTACCTCAAGTGGTTGTGATGAGACGATGCAACTCCAACGATTAACGGTCAATTTTATCTAATCTCACCAACGACTGACCAGAAAAATTGTTATTTTTACCCAGAATCGTGGAAAATCCAGATGGTTCAGCTAACCGAGACGATTGTTCGCTACAATAACTGCCCCATAGTTTATAGGACTCGAAGAAGCCTCTGTTGGGCACAAAATACTGACAATTCCGCAGACTTTGAATTTTCCAGAGCTGCACTCGATGGATGGCAAATGTCGAATTGTCACTGAATTTTGGTCTAATTGTTTAAGAAAAAGATTCAGACCGAAACGGTTTTCTCCTCACCTGCAGAGGTATCTTCATCGTCTTTCCGTGTACCCTGCGAACTCTGCTCGAGTGCTTTCCATGTTTCTGCGGTCGCTGGTCCGCTACTTGCTGTACTTGCAACTTTCACTGGTTTCTTAAGCGACGAAACGGCTAGAATATAATAACAGTTTTTAAATATTGTTTAACGTTCAAGTCATGCTTTACATCTGAAATCACTGAAGTCACATTCCGTGTAGCCTGCGATCATACCCTCTCTCTTTGTCTCTATAATCTGTTTTCGGGAGGAGGGGCGCTATTTTTTTCCCTCTCGAGCCAAAGAAGCAAAAAAGCAAAAAAAAATTATAATAACGCCTGATCTCAGGTTACATTCCGTGCCTTTGACGACACAGCCAATACAATCAATAAATTCAAATGACACCAAGTTCTGTTGCCTGTAACAAGGCCGTTTGCATTAAGGCAAACGAAATCCTCCTCAAAAGTAAGTCAAGTACAGTTTGATATCTTTTAAAAACAAAAGATTTTTTCCTAACCTTTTGACGTTTTTAAGTCACCTTCCTGAGATTCTTCAGTCATGGGTCTGACGTCACCTCCACTTGCAGCTTCCACCGGACTCGACATAATAACCACTGAAACTGGAATACACAGTTTTTTAAAATTCTAGTCTACCATGACACCTTTGAAAAAGTACTGCTTAACCACAGAATAGCGACATCTTTCCATCACCGCTGAATACCACGGAATGGAAAGATTAGGAATTGCGTTCGCGTTGAATGTTATTAAGGACTTTAAAATTCAAAGACGTGGACGGCAACGAGAACGTCAAAAACAATAGGTTTAATAAACAAAAACAATAACTTCGCACGTGCATCACACTTTTCTGTACATTTCTTTGTCCCTTTTGCACGACTACGACGCGAAAATGCGAGGGTATCCGCTTAATAGGGCGTCTCCGCTTAATGCAGGTTTCACTGTATTTCTCTTTCTGAACTTGGATATGGTCCCTTGGAATTCAACTTCAGGAGGATTCGCCTACATTTGACAAAGTAAATGGGTAGAACTAATTCCCATAAGACTGAAAGAAAGCAACATCTCTTTAGGTCACGTTCTAGTCACCGTCGCGTCGTTGGATCTTGGGCCTAGGCTAGCCTCGTCCGCAGGCAACTCCGGTTACACTGACCGTAAGGAGTCTGAGGACGAGAATGGTAGAAAAAATGGCTCAGTTACCTGCCAAAAATCGAAGAGTAGTATGGCGGCTTTACTTACAGAATTAAAACGATTTTTCCTACAAGCACCAAACTTTGTAGGAATATTAACATTCCCAGGCTGGTCATTTCCTGATATAGTGCCAAGTTAAATTTTCTAATTTTAGCTTAACAGCAGCGAATGAAATTTTCAGACCCGAGACCCCCCGCGAAACAATTTAATGAACGTCTTATTTCAAAATACAGGTAACACAATACAGATGTTAATTTGGATGCGAATTGTTACAATTGTCATTTCTTCATTATATAAATAAAGGTCAGAATTTGGAATTTATCTGCACAAGCTTTTTGTCTTCTTTCTCTTGGTTCGGATAGTAAGAGTTTGCACTCTCATTCTAGAGGTGCATGCGACTCCGTGCAGCTAGAAAAGAAACTATTCGACGCAATTTAAAGAGAAAACTGTCGGTTTCAAAAGAGGAAGTAATAAATAGGTTAATTCGAAGACGCAGGAAACAGCTATTGACTTAAGCACGTTATTTGCCAAAAGGAAACAACTAAAAAACCTCAGTGTCCTGTTAACTGGAGACGGCACGACTCTGGTGTTGGACACTTTACTTTTGAAAAAAAAATTAAGGTCATTTCATGAGACGCACGGGGGAATTAAATTTCGCAGTTGACTGGAAATGTTTTGACATGGGAAATGAAATTGCTTCCACTTTAGCAAGTCATTCGCTATGTGGCTTAGATACGATGAGTTCAACAGGATGAAAATGGATCGCATGATGAAAATAAAAATCCCTGTAGGAATTCACAGAGCAAACGGATACGCACGAGTATGTTTCTTTTCGCAAGGAGAAGAAGCATGCATGAAAATGATACTTCATTTAGCTGATGCAGTAGAAAATGATAACTTATTTAGCTAATTTAGACTTGAAAGAAATTTGAACGTCATATGGGACGAAAAAATCCACAACGTCCTACCCAGTTATCTCTTTGCAAGGTCTTTGTCCCATCTAAATCGAAGTTTCTCCTTGTCTTCCATGCCCTGATCATGGAATTGCCAAAATACTGAAGATTTTTGCCTTTTTTTCTCTCATTGAAAGGAAGCATTGTCGTTATTGAAACCATGAAATAAAATATTGGGGCCACCGCACTTGTCTTTGCGGTAGAGCTGAAGAAAGGGCACACCACCTGCATTTATTAGATTTTTGAGCAAGGACTGGGGCGAGTTTTAAAACAGCATGTACATGCAAAAAAGCATTGAAAAAACACGATTTTATCAAATTTACATCGAGATAAAGCAATTAGGTTAATGTGATAAAGATGAAGCTTGAATGTCATTAAAAGTGGGTCAGCACAACATCGACTTATCGAAGGCCTCGGTGAGGACGGTACGTTGAACTAAAAACACGTGTACCGCTTACGTTATGCACATTTTTAACACTTTGAGACTCATCTCGACCAGAAAAAAAACTGCTGTGAAAATTCCATTAATGTCTCTCTTTGATTATTGTTTCTGCAGAAGCTAAAAACTTTTTTTCACAGGGGCCATCGTCATATGAGTAGTGAGAGGTGCACAGTGCAAACCTAGAGAAGCGCTAAATCGGCGGACACTTTATTGCCAAACCGTTTGCTGTAATAAACTTTTTTTTTAAGGTAAAATACTTCAGTTAACACATCATGTCGATGTTCCCATCAATACAGTACACCAGATAGGATGAACTGCGGTCAACGATTTTCGACTATTTTGACAACAATCGAGTTATGCAGAGAGCAGTTTTTGGTTACTTAACGTATCATGAGCGACTTTTCGAGATTTCTCAGTGTTTTCATGGACATAGTCGGCAGAATAACGGCTTTGTGAAGTTTAGAGATGTTTAGCTTGACGATGCTAGTGTCCTGTTTTATTTCTGTAGTATCCTATTCAAAAAAGGTGTATCTTTTAATGAAGTAACATTATTATTCATTCAAAATATTTCTCTGTTTCTGACTGGCTAAAAGCACACGCTTAATTCCCGATAACCAGCTACTGTTGACCAAATTTGGAAGAATTTTGCGATTAATCAACCGACGACGTCAAAAAAGTGTAGCACAGTTGCAGGTTAATGCACCGTTAACCGACAAGACCTGGGGACGAGGTTGAGTTGTTTTGGTTGTGAAAAGAAAAATGGCCGAACAGTTTGCGGAACATCATGTACTCGTTTCAGGACGAACTATTGTCTAAAAACATAGAAAGAAGACAACTCGACGGGCAGCATCTGCTATTTGGGGTATATTTGCAGACCTGAACAGCCCTTTATCTTTTAAACATGCACTATCGAGGTGAACTTAACATCGACAAAGGAAAGCACGTTTTGCTTGTTTTTAAACTAGGAATTATTTTGAATGAATAATAAAGCAATTAATGAATTCTGCTTTCGTAGGATATATAACAATTATTCACCGAAGTGGAGGTGGCTAGTCGTGATTATTTACCGAGCTGCGTGGCAGAGAGGTAAATATCCACCACTTGCCACCGACACTGAGGTGAATAATTGTTTTTAGTATATACTAAAACAGTGAGATAATTGAGCACAAAATGGTGATTTTTAACTCATTTACTGTTGCCAACGATTACAATTTTTATGCGCGATGACCGAACGGCCGCGGTCGTCGTTTTTTCTTAGCGACAAATATAACTTTTGAAGGCGTTTGTTTAGCTCTTGCGGGGAAGTTTCTTCAAAAGGGGTTGTGAATTCTGTTTGTATTTAAATAATTCTGTTAAAAAGATTATTAAATTTAGTTTTAAGCTTATTTATGAACAAGTCAACTAAATAAAGTAACGCAAGACTTGAGCTTAATTTGCATTTGTAAACAAAAACTTTTTCACCGGTTTTATCGATAACTATTCAAGTCAAAAAGACGAAGCTTTACCTGTTAAAACTTCCAAACCTTACTTCGTCACCTTCTTCATGTATTTCGGAAATAGCTTGCTTGATTAGTTGTGAACTTTTTTAGCTTGTCACGGCAGCAAACCGGGAAAGCATTTTGCTCGCAACGTACGCGAGTTTGGCGTCGCTCGCTCGGAGGAACTGGAGGTGAATCAGTGAATAGTGCAGGATATTCACTGATTGAGTAGCCAATCAGAGCGCGCGAAAAACACTATCCACTGTTTTAGTATATAATAAAAAGAATTATGTAGATCTCGGAGGGCGTTATCCACCTCGGCCGATAGCACCCTCCTCGATCTGCATAATTCTTCATATCCTACTCAACCTCATTCACTAATTGCTAATTAACCGCCTAATATGGACACCCCGTTCAAACGGACACTTTCGATGGCTCCTTCAGCGGCCGTATTAACGGGGTTTGAGTATATTTGCTTATTAGCGAATAAATAGAGGTGCAAAGATATCTGCATAGTTCCTCTCGGGTTTGCCTAACTGTCAAGAATTCTTCCAACCCCTCTCGTGTTTAGATCAGACTATGCGAACACGGAAAACGTTTTCTAATTGCTTAAATACAGCACTGTAAACCAGGGTGGAGAGAGGTAGTGTGACAAATAGTTTCCTGGCTAATAAAAGCAAGTGAAGGCAGTTGGAAGGGTCAAATCAGATTTGTTGGGATCCAAATTAAGTCTGACATCACCACAACCTCTCTACCAACATTGACACCGATGAAAAATGAATAGCGTATTTATTCGATTAACCGCCCTGGGCGCTTATTAAATTTTTGGACCTAGAGAGTGGGCTCTTATTCGAGGTGGGCGCTTATTCGAGGCTGGGCGCTTATTAATTTTTCACCATCTTCTGCAAGTGAAATATGTTTATTTTGCTCCCCAAAACAATAAATGCTAATAAGAAAACGCGAAGAAGTAACAAAGCAAGGTTTCTGTAAAATACTCTGAAGAAAACTCCTTCCTCGGGGAAGTCTCTTATTAGAATTTATTCACTCAAGTGGTTGGGGTGGGGGGTGGCGCTTATTTGAGTTTGATTGGGAGGAGGAGGGTGGGCGCTTATTTGAGGCTGGGCGCTTTTTAACTTTTTCTGCCTTTAGGATGGGCGCTTATTCGAAGTGGGCGCTAATTCGAGGTTGGGCGCTTATTTGAATAAATACGGTACATGAAAATACAAAGAATAGAGGCGAATCCTTGTTTACATTTTTTGCCTCATTAACATATGCTTATCATTATCTTGATCGGATGAAACTAATGAAATAATATCTGTGCATATTAAAAGAGCATAAAAAAGCAGGATATACCAAATAGTTTCGGAAAAATTCTCTTTGAAAATCCAAATTATTACAAACAATGTATGAGCCTATTTATGTTGTTGCTACATATACCCACCAATTTTGCAGTTTGTGATTGCAGCTATTTCCTTTGTTATTGATTACTCAAATTGACTAGCTCTTTAAAGTTTTGAACCTAATTTAGAACGACATCTTTTATAGGATACCTCATATGCTAATGAGCAAAAATGTTGTCTCAGAATCAGCTAGGACATCACACAGATACTAAAATCCTTCAATGCTAACCCTACAAGTTAAATAAAAGAAGCAACATGTAGTAAATACATGTAGTTGTGCAATATTATCTTAACTGGTAAGGTGTGGATAAAATGTAGTGAAAGCTAGGTGTCCAAATTGTGGCATTAATTTGCATTACAATTGTAAACAGTCAAATCCCTTTGTCTAATGAGAAAATCAGAACTTTGGCAACTTAAGACACAGGTGTTTTAGCATAAACTACACTCTAGTCTGAACTTTTTGTTATCCTTTATACAAATCTAACAGATCTGTTATGCCGGCATACTAGTAATAATTATTGCAAATTAGGGGAGTGAGTTCGGCGGGGGAGGGGTGATAAAGGCAAGGATGTTGGGAAAGTGAGAGGTGGAGGTAAGTAGTTGCAAGAACATGTAATGTTAAGTACATGATATAATGTTGTCATAGTCCCTTGCAGATATTCAATGTTTGTTTTGATTCACAAGCTGCAATACAAACTTTAAACAGAAAATGAATGACATTGCCCAAGCTGATGAAAGCTAGTCTGCATGTCAGATTGATAAATTGATTGCAGAGGTCAATATATCTCAGTAACTGCCTTTATTAGTGTTATTCCCCTCCCACTTTGGAATGAATTGCCTTTGCAGTTTTAACCTCTCAGTAAACAAAAAACTTGCCAGTGTTTCATCTGTAATAAACTAGCACGGCACAAAATAGATACTAGTTCCCAGTCGAGAAAAACATGAGATCAAGGCTACACATGAGAGCCAGTAAGTCCAATACTGGGGCTGTGAAATCATATGGCATCCAGAAGGACACCAGGGGGAGAAAAGTACTTCTTCCCTGAATGCGATAGGAAAAGCTGTTAATGCATTGATTATGCACCCAGGGTTCATACAAAAAACTAGTCCAAGCTAACAGGACTTTGAGGCTTGAACTGTTTGATCCACCAGTTTCTCTACATTTTTCAGTTCTTTTGTCTTAAAATGATAGTTAATTCTTGCATAAAATACAAAAAGCTATGTGTAAATCACCTTTAAATTCTCTGGGCTATGATTTATATTCTCTCTTGAACAACCAAAAAGCATTAGTAAACACTTTCCAGGCCACTACATTTAAAGTTGAAGAAAACTCAAGAACTTTTTCAAGGACTGTGCGAATCCTGGTACCCTTATGGGGGAGGGGATAGTCCTCAACCTTTTTCTGAAAACAATGTACCCTTTATGCATGTACTAGGAAGTCTTGAGATTCTAAGTTAGAAAAAAAAACAATGAACGATCAAACTTTTTTGACACTATTAAGTTTTGATCACTAAAGGAATAAAACAAAGCACAATCGAAAAGTAAGTAAATGAAATATCTAACATGCTCCCATATTTACTATTATGGACACCGGCTTTTTTCACATATACAGTATCCCTGCAAGTACAACTGAGCAGACACTCAATTACCTTTTCAAACATATGTGATAAGATTGTTACAAATTCATCTGAAAACTGTCACAAAGTTTACACAAAAAATTCCATCGTGCTACATCAGATAAAATTCATGGATTGCTGTTAAACAAGTAAGAGTAATTCAAACCAGACAAATACCGCCTAAATTTTCAGTGCAATAGCCTTTCCATTGTTTGATTTTCAGGTAAGATTTCGATGGAAAGGAAGCTATGTGATATATATGTAATGTGCTGAGTTGTTCAAACAAATGCAATTTTTTTCTGAAAAGCTGATGGATCATGTATCCTCCAAGTTATATATCGGGGGTGTCAACCAACATCTCTGTCAACTGTCGGTCAACATATTGGTCACTATATCAGTTGTTGGTGTTGATCAAGATTCGGTTGATATATTAGCCAAGTGTCATTTTACCGTTATTCGAGTATTGGTCGAGTGTCAGTCAATGACAGTCGGTTGCGATAGCATTGGTAGTCTGTTAGCAATGCACATGTTGGTAATCTGTCTGTTAAGTATCCGTAAGTTAATCCGTATGTATCAGCCAATAGTGGCATCACCTGTACAACTCTTTAGTGCCTTTCAACTGGCACACTCAATACACATATCTACTGTGGCTGATAACGGATGAGATTTATCAGTTATTAAATCACAGGGTATTTTCATGAATCAGCCAGCATCTTGGTTGTCTGTCACTCACTGTATCTGTCACTATATTGGTCAAGTGTCAGTTTAAAGCCAGTTGAGAGTCAGTCAAGAGTCAGTCGATATTTTGACGATAAACATGTGGAATGACAGTCAAATGAGGTATTCCTTTTTCGTGTAGTTCAATAAAGATAACATAGTTCAATAACAATTACATGAGTTCAGAAAACAACACAAGTATCAAAGTATGTTTATTACACTGTAGGTATAAGTGGCAAGGCAGGGGATCTCTTGAGAGTGGGAGCGCAGGGCATCAGTTAAATTTATTTTCATCTATGTTTCTTATTTTATTTTGACTTTGACTGTCACTCTATGCTATTATCTTACATATTAAGTGACAATGGGTTAAATTCCGGAAAAAATCCACACCCCCCGAAAGAAGGCACGGTTTCTTGAACCCCCTCCCTTCCACTTGAATTTCAAAAACTGCTTGAACCCCCCCTCCCCTCAAGATTCCCAAGTTCAAAGACCCCCCCATCCATCCAGATTTCCATAAAATTATTAGACACCATAATAATATTTTATTATACCTAATGTAGAGGAATTATTTTAGACACTTAGATGATCTTTTTATTAAATAAGTCTCAATTTCCGTGAATTCTGTGTTTGTTTTGGAAGATAAGATCACATTTTCACATCTTCTTAAACAGGCTTACACTTTTGGCAAATAAGCTCACAATAATGAGTGAAATTCTCTTTTTTCCTACACCGGGCAAAATATACAGCAATATATACTACAATAAAGCTTAAAACTAAGGCCTATGTACGCGAATACAAAGTTCTCTTCTTTGCCGATAAAAAATGACTGCGAAAGAAAGAAAAAGGACACATAGTGGGATATTACATGACTTGCTATTCAACTAGCCACATGCTTGCCTTTAAAAATGGCCGCCAAACAATCACGAACAACCACGCTTACTTGCAAGTTAAGGCGTATTTAGTGGTAAATCACCCTGAAATAGCACTGACCTTGGAAAAATGTTTAATTCAAGGTAAAAATCATCGTTTGCTTTACTTGAATTGAGCGCTTTTTTATGAATTATGCAATTTTTCTTGATACTTAACAATTATTGAATAAGGCTGAGTAGGATATGAAAAATTCTGCAGATCAAGGAGGGTCACTGTTATCGGCCTTGGTGGATAACACCCTCCAAGATCAGCAGAATTCTTCATATCCTACAAAAGCCGAATTCAATAATTGTTTTATTATATTCATTCAAAATAATTCCAAGTTTAAAAACAATCTACAACATGCTAACCTTGGTCGACATAAGTTCATATCGATAATGCATATATCTTCCTTGGCAAGTTTAGGAGATAAAGGTCTGTTCAGGTATGCAAATAATATACTCCAAATAACAGATGCCGTCTGCCCTCATGCTGTTCTTGCCATGTTTTTAAACAATATTTCACCGTGAAACGAGTAAAATGTTCTGCCGACTGTTCTGTTTTTTTGTTCTGTAACTAACAAAACGACTCCACCTTGTCCCAGGTTTTCACGGTCAACAGTTCAATAACCTGCAACAAAGCTGCACTTTTGAAGTCATTTTGATGTCATTGGTTCAATAAGACAAAATTCTTTCCAAATTTGGTCAACAGTAGCTAGTTATGGTGAATTATTTGTGTGGTTTTAACCAATCAGAAACGGGGAAATATTTTGAATGAATGTAATTACTTCAAGTAAATTATCGCACGTCACTTCAGTACAAAAGCAGACAGAAGTATAAAGGCAAGCCTATGGATGGATATTAACTTAAAATAAATAAGAGAAAAGGTCTTTTGTTTGAAAGAATAATAAAATTTTAAAATGCAAAGCAATTTTTTGATAACTTATCGATTGAAGCGATTGAAATATCAATGAAATCGAATCGAAAGTAGCCCCGGAGGATGTATTTTTAAGGCTCAAAGCTGAATTTCCAGAGCTGTTAGCCCCCCTCCCATGAGATTTTCCAGCATGTCTTCCGTTGTGAAAGTGTGGATTTTTTCTGGAATAACCCAATGTTCAAATCCATCAATCTCCGGGGCTTGCTAATACATTTTGTTTATGCTACTGGCATAGTTCTGGGGTAAATGTAATTTCTCAGTAGGCGTAGCTTTTATTATCCTGCTGGAGCAGTTCTGTGGTAATTTCTTGGTAGGCATAGCTCAGTAAAGATACAGTAATCAATTGCTCCGAGACTATAACACGGTTCATTATAATAGTCCTAAAGGCCCCCTTTCTTTAATCTCTGCTGTCTGAGAAATTACCACAGAACTATGCCAGCAGGATAAAAAAACTGTACTAGCAAGCCCGGAGATTGATGGATTTGAACATTGTCACTTAATATGTAAGATAATAGCATAAAGTCAAAGTCAAAATAAAATAAGAAAAATAGGTGATAATAAATTTAACTGATGCCCTGCGCTCCCACTCTCAAGCGATCCCCTGACTTACCACTTATACCTAATAAACATACGTTGATACATGTGTCGTTTTCTGAACTCATGTAGTTGTTATTGAACTATGGTGTCTTTATTGAACGACACAAAAAGGAAAACTTCCCACACTACTCTCTTCATGAAATCTATCACTCTGAACTAGGTCATGGCAGGCACCCCCCTTTTCAAAACAGCACCTCCTACATTCATTCAATATAAGAATTTGCTAACCATCTCTCAAGTATTCCAAGTTAAGGAAGCACCTAAATTTAAATCAGTCAGTAATATTAATAAAGTCATTAAAACCCCTTATTATTCATTCAAAATATTTTCCTGATTCTGACTGGCTAAAAGCACACGCATAATTCCCCATAACCAGTTACTGATAACCAAATTTGGAAGAATTTTGTGTTTAACAAGGGAATGACATCAAAAAAGCAGTTTCTTGCAGGTTAATGCACCATTAACTGAGAAGCCCTGGGGACAAGGTTGAGTTGTTTTGGTTGAAAAAAAAAATGGCGGACATTTCACTCATTTCAAGAGTAGGAACTAGGCAAACTTATAGCTAAAAACATGGCCAGAACAGAATCAACACAACTCGAAGTGCGACATCTGCTATTTGGAGAATATTTGCGGAGCTGAACAACCCTAAAAGTGCACTATCAAAGGTGAATTCAGCTTTGGTATCATATGAAGAATTATGGAGATCTCGGAGGGTGTTATCCACCTCAGCCTACGGTGGATAACACCCTCCTCGATCTCCACAATTTTTCATATGATACTCAGCCTCTTCATTAATTGTTAATTATCCCTTAGCATCCCTAATTTATAGGCCAAAAATTATTGCCTAAAAAAGCACCGCTTGAGTCATGCATTATAGGGTTTTCCTCGCCAACTTCTAAGAATTCCGAAATAAAGAGGCAACATTACTATAGGTACAGCTGTAAATAGGTTAACGCCCCTACCCCTTATCCCTAAACACAGGATAAAATATATCCCCTAAATTATAAAAATAAAATAAATTCCAAGCAAGCTATCAAAATAATCAAACAACTGATTTCAAATCTCAAAAACAATAGCTAAATGACCTACCTGTTAGCCTAATTGTAATCATACCATAGCAATGACAAGGCTATGTAAATATGGTAATGAAGGCAATACATCAGCAGAATTTAAAAAGGGGGGGAGCTTTAGAACTATTATAATAAAAGGCCTTGTAGTCTTGGAGCAATTGTGTCTTTACTGAGCTATGCCTACCGAGAAATTACCACAGAATTGCACCAGCAGGAAAATAAAAGCTACACCTACTGAGAAATTACCACAGAACTACGCCAGCAGGATTAAAAAAACTGTACTACCAAGGCCCGGAGATTGATGGATTTAAAGCCAAAATAAAATAACAAACATAGATGATAATAAATTTAACTGATGCCTTGCACTCCCACTCTCAAGAGATCCCCTGCCTTGCCACTTATACCTAATAAACATACGTCGTTTTCTGAACTCATGTAGTTGTTATTGAACTATGGTGTCTTTATTGAACTATACAAAAAGGAAAACTGAGCTGTTACGTCAACCAAGTGTTGGTGATAATTATGTCAGTGATCTGTCAGTGATCCATCAATCAAGTAACAAGCCACTATCGACCGACCAGCTACCCGACTATTGACCAATAGACTATAGCGGCTGCCTACCAATACTTGAAAACAACTCAACCTATATTTCGACCGATATGTTGAACGACAGTCAACTGAGAAGTTCGCTGATTCATCAGTCGACACCCCCTATAAGCCACATGATTCCAGTTGATGGTATCTTGAAATGCAGCGCAAAGGCAACAAACACCACTGTCATCTATGGCTAAAGCGATCACCACTTAAGCCATCACACTAAACCCTTTGGTTTCCCTACTTGTTGAGTTCGTTACATATTCGCCACTAACATACCGAATTCGCTGCCTCTGTTCATTCATTGTTTTAATTTCTCTTTTAACCATATACCAGAAGCAACATCTGTAATTTATACTCCCAAATTCAGCGTTAACCCCATTGCCGTAAAAAGATGAAGCTTTTGAAAGCTAATAATATTTACTTTGGCAATCAAGGTACGGCTTATTAAAACAACTTCTTTCCATTTATTACTTATTGATTGGTGGCTGGTTATTTAGCCCCCTGGTCATTTAGCTTCTAGACGTTCGTATTAAGAATGATCAGCGATAGGATTAAGAGGAAGAGATCTGAGAATATATTGACCCGGTTGTGTTGCAAATTAACCCATACATGCACATACAGGAAACTTCCTTTTAGTTGTAAGTAATAAATATGTTTCAATATAACAGTGGTGACGATCTTTTTGGAAATAAAGAAGAAATATCGGCAAGACAAATTACGATACAATCGAGATTGTAATTCGAAACTCGCGTTGTTTCAAAATTTGCATATTCAAGATTTGTAATTCGAAACTGTCTTTGTATAAAAACAACTGTCCTTAGTACCCAAACTCGGTACTCGGTACTCTGCTTAGTACCGAAACTGTTAAAGCCGTTCTTGGGATTTTCGAGTGCATCGTATAAGATTACTCTAGTTTGCTTTTAAGACTTTAAATTCCAAAAGAATAGACATTTCTCATAATTTATCTTCAGTTAACCTGAATTAACTTAGTAAAGCCTGAAAAGCTTAGCGACCAATGCAAAACGTCGCCCGAAGGCGATGAAAAGCATTCGTTGTCTTACTGCGTCCATTTAAACTGGTGCTTTTCAGCCGCTTGTGGTATTAATAGTGAAATCAGAGGAACAGTATTCCTAAAAGGAAATCAGATCAGAGAGGCAAAATAAAAAACACCACTTAAATTTTCCTCACCTCCAACTGCAGAAGCTCGGCTCTGAAATTTTGCCAAAGACGGAAGTCGTTGCCCAGAAAGATTTATGGGAAGGCGGATAAGCAATGTGTTTTTACGTCATGTAAGCCTTACGTATAATGTCCTGAGAGGGGCGGTGGAACGCTATCAAGACCTGGAAATGATACTGCGTTCGTGAAAAAAGGATCCCTTAGGGAACAACCACTTTACTTCTTAGTGGAGAAGGGAGGGTCGTTGATCTGGCCTCCTGGTCAGGCAGGATACCGTAAAATTCCGAAAATAAGCGCCGCCAAATATAAGCCCCCCAAACTCGTAACGCAAAAAACCCTCCGTTCTTGATTCGCCCCTCTGAATATAAGCCCCCGGGGGCTTGTACTTGGAAATTGCCCTAAAATATACAAACTAAAATAAAGCAAAAACGGTCAATTTCCTTCCAATGGCTAGCCCAATCGATTTTGAAACGCAAATTTCCCTTCACAGATAAGCCCCTCAAAAAGGCCTTTGAAAAATATAAGCCCCGGGGCTTATTTTCGGGATTTTACGGGTTTTTTTTCAATCCCCTCACACTGAGATTAGGAGCTTCCTAAACACCACAACAGACTGAGAATTTCTTGTTTTGGGAACAGGCAGTTTATTCTAATTATCATTATTCCTAAGTTACATAAACAATTAGATATATCTAATCAAGAGTTCATATTTGTTAAACGTCTACTAAGTACGGTACATATAATAACTGATTAGAAACACTAGTAGGTGCAAAATGGTGTGATCTCTGGCAAATGGAACTAAATCAATCCAAGTGCGGGCTACTTTCTATTACCACAAATGCTAGCTCGTTTCACTTCCCCTATCCAGTATCCGATGTCCAAGTTAAGACGATGGAAACTCACCGAGAAGGACCTTGGGATTTTAGTTACTAAACTGTTTAGTAACCAAAAAACATCTAACATCTAAACAACATCTAACATCTATTTAGTAACTAGTATAGTGCCCAGTTGTTCGAAGGCTGGTTAGCGCTAACCTGGGGTTAAATTTTAACCCAGGATTCTTTTTCTTTTCATCAAAAGCACTCTCTCGGATAATTTTCTCTATTCCTTTTAGATTATCCAGTCATCAAATTGTAGGCAAAGAGAATTAAACTGGATTTGTTTTTTAAGCTCTCATATCTGAGTTCAAATTTAGGACTAACCTTAGATTATCTTAACCCAGCTTCGAACAACCCGGCCCTGAAATGGACCTCCTACGTGTTGGCAGCTTGTTCGAAGGCCAAAAGGATGCTTGGCTTTATCCGGAGATCAGCTTTCGACATTCATGACCAGCGAGCTCGCAAGTTACTTTACCTGTCACTAGTTCGCAGCAACCTCGCATATTGCTCGCAGATGTGGGCTCCTCAAGCTGTTAATCTTATCCTTGACTTCGAAAGAATTAAGCGGTGCGCAACGAAATTCATTCTGCCCTTGCCGTATCGGTCTGAATTAAGTAAGTTCCCTTATTGGCACGATTTTTTAGATTTGGTGCCTGTATTGAAATGTTCAGTTAGTCTATCGGACCTTTTATTTCAGTCATTGATTCCGCTAGACCCATGGCGCACTGTCTCCTTCAAGGGTACGCCGGTTGAATACGATTCGGGCCAACACCGCCACCTTTGAGAACAATTTTTACTGTAGAGCCCCAAAAATCTTTAATACTTTACCAGCTCACCTCTGGAACACTGACTGTTCAGTAGCGCACTTTAAAAAAGATCTTGTTAATTACTACTAGTATCTCACTATTAAGTCTGTTTATGATGTGGCACTAGTCAGCCATTGAACAGCTTGCTCGATCATGTGTTGTTGATTTTTTATCGATGTCCTCCCAATTCTGTTTTTACATTTCCGTTTTTTTTTTCTGTCGCATCTTAAAGATTGTCCTTCTTGTTAGTTTTATTACTAATTTTCCGGGTTTTTTTTTGGACCTCGAAGTGGAGCTTCCTCTGTGAGTGATCCAGGCCTCTTGTCGAAGTTTAAAAATAAATAAATGCGACGAACTGCTTGCCCCCAACCCAGACCTCTCTGTTATTAGTATCTAGATTCATATCAATGAGATAAATATCCACTGAAATCACCAGAAACGCGTTTATTTCAACCCAATTCTGAGAAAATTTTGCCTAATTTTTATCATCATTCTGTTAGTACATTTGTACTGTTGGGAGAGACAGTTAGGAGTGGGAGCTCGAAAGACATAGTGACACTGCTGACAAAGGCATGGAAGTATCTCCTGGTAACTGTCACGGGATAATACGACTTTTCGTGAGTGAGCCACTTCGTAGTTCTTTCCTTCACTATGGTTCCAAAGTTTCGGATGTAGTTCAAAGCACTAAATGTTTTGTGCTTAAAGTGAAAAGCCCCTTAGCTACGTTGTCAGGAGTGTTAAAGGCTCCACTTTGTCGCTCGAACAAAGGATTTATAGAACTGATATTTTCTATCAGCTTGTTCATCCCGTTGCGTATACGTAACAAGGAGGAGACCAAGACATTGGGTTTTCTTTTGGATACAAAAACTCATCGTGGTGGGGCTTTAAAAAAGTGTGCAAATGCCCCACCCCGGGACAATAACAAAATTGCATTTTCCGGTAAAAAGTTGCAAATGTCATACCAAAACGCTTGAAACCCCCTTCCTGGATCGCTCCTAGCCGCTTGTTATAATTATTGCAAAAAAGATCACATCGATGTGATGAATATCAATGACAGAACTATAAAATAGAATTTTGATACCTTTCTTCTTATCAATTGAACACATGCAAAATAATAAATGATAAACAAACAACCGCCGAGCTTTCACATGAGTATTTTCTCAAGTTATATTATGATGGAACCGTTCCGTAATTGTCGTATTGATCACACAAAACACAAAGTTTATATTAGCTTTCTAATTTCTCACAGAGTATTTCTAGGGCTTTCTGCCTCAATCATTCGCTCACAAAGAAAGAGTCTTTTCCTTTAAATCCTTCAAACAACGCATTGGTTGTTTTTCCTCCCTGTGCGAACTGAAGCAATTTTTTTAGACGGATGCAAAAACTACTTTGGGGAAGGGTGGTGATAGAGAGAAAATCACACTTATCTTTTTAAAGCATATGTATTTAAAAATATTCTTTATAGAACTATATATGCCTATCTAAATGGGCATTTTTAAGTTAAATACGTAAAAAGGAGCGATGTTAACCGCATCAAGAAGAATCAAGATGACAAATGCCTAGAGGGGATTGACTGAGCTATTAGCTACTGACCTTTGTACCTCAAAACAGACTTTGTCGACGTTCCTTCTTGCGTCCCTCAATAGGGACCTTTAGATCCGACGACGGCGACGGCATCGGCAACGCCACAAAAGCAATAGGTTTAATTAGCAAAACAACAACTTTGCACGTGCATCATGCCGTCACTGCACGACTACGACGTGAAAATGCCTAAATTCACGATGTACAGAGGAAGTACAGAAGCAACGACGAAATTTCCTCTCTCTTTCTGAAGTTGGATATGATTCTTAGGATTTCAACTTCAGGAGGGTTCGCCTACATTTGACAAAGTAAGTGACTTGGAGTAATCGCGATGAAGATTGAAAGAAGGCGAATTCACATTTTCAGCGACGTTTTCTCTGCCGTCGCCGTCCTCGGATCTTAAGGTCCCTAATGTTACCTTTTCGCAAGCGTTCCTTTTTCGTTTATTTCAAAAAGTGTCCCAAAGACATCCAAAGGTTTTTAAAAGAAATGAAACTGTTTCAGAAAGACCGGTTAAATAAAAGCTTAATAGTTACAAACGCAACTTCAGTTGCCATATCTAATGATAACTCATATAACAGTCACTATTTTTCTTTTTCTGGATTGCCCCTTATGATAATAATTTAAAGCTATTTAACTTTTTCTCCTTTTCTAATTAGCTTAAATCTCCCAGCTAATTTTTTCACTACGCGTAACGGATGAAAAAAACTGAATTACAGGCACTAACTGAGTCTGCACTGGCCGACAAAACCAGTCCAGTGAGGGACACAAAATATTTTTTTTCGAAGAACGAATTTCACCATTAATCAGAATTGTGCAGACAGATCTGTCTATTCTTATTAGTATGCACGGGAGTTACATTTTCTTTAGCGGAAACTCGCAAAAAAAAAGCTTATTCTATTTGCAAAATATATATCAAAATTTTATCTACTGTACATCTACACAATAGAACCATTGCTAACTACTATTTAGCGATTATTGCTTCTTTTAATAATATCTTCTCTAAAAATTACGTCTTGGCAACGATACATAAAAATATGAATTATACATAAAAAGTACTATAAGTATAAATCTTTGAAAGCATATAAAAACCGAGCTTTACTTTTTCAGTCAAATGCAACCTTCAGCTTATTTGTTCACTATCCTTGAAGGGTCTGTGTCACGGTCATGTTCATGTGCGGCTACAATTGACACAAGAAAGTGGGTGCACGTGACATGACATGACACGCACGTGTAATAGCGACGACCCTAAGTTGATTCACTAACTTTTTTTCCACACAGATGGCGGTACCTCTGCTAAATTATATCTCACTGTTTGGAGTGCCATTTCGCCAAGTTTTGCTACGTATGGAAAGGAAATTTCGGTCACTTGTGCAAGTTCGGGGAAAATTGTTGGCGGCAGAGACGCCAGCGACTGCGCGAGAGGACGCTGGCGGCTCCGCTGCCAAAACTTTACCCCGAACTTTTAGGTATCGTTCAGGCCTTGTGTTCACCTTTCCTCGAAGACATCAAGTTTCTATGTAGCCTTCATACACAAACAAATGTGCTGTGACAGCCGTTCATAGATGACGTACAACTATCTGTATACCGTAATACCACTTTAAGAGTTTTCAGAAGATCGATGAAACTAAATATTTCCCATCATCGACGACAACTTTGAAAATTATCCTGTTGAATCAAAAATCAAAACGCCGAACATGCGCAGAAGGCTTAAACAGGTTATTAAATACATGAAGATGCATCCTGTGCCTCACTGGCAATAACGTCTCATTATACTTTTTTCCAAAAATATATAATAATTTCATTTTCAAGAACAGACTGCCTAAGTTGGAATAAGCAGACTGCCTTGCTTTTAAGGAAATTTCAGGAATTGATTGACCAAATTCTAACGGCTAAGAAGAAAGATCCAAATTGATTTAATTCAAACCTATTTTTAACCTAACTGCCTAACAGTTGTCCAAAGCAATGTGTACTACAAATCGCCAAAAAGGCTGCTAAGCCCCTAATGTGCGGCCCAAGAATTGATATTGCTATAGTATGCTCTACTGAGCCGAACACCCTGTGTGCAAAGCCTCCTTTTGCTTTCTTCAGTAAAGTTGAGGTCGCCCCAGCCCGAACTTCTGGACTAGTCAATCTTGTTCTCTCTCGTCAAACTGGTTTTTTTCGACTGCGAACAGCGATTTAATGGTGAACAGATGGTCATAAACGATCACGCTGTAGCAAGTACACGGTTGTTAGGTTCGAATGGGTTCGACACTATATCTTAGCAACATGCCGCGCATGCTCAACAAAGATCTTACTCGATCCATGCAGAATCAGTCTGGATCCGAGCAAGCAAAAAAAAGGCTCTGTTGACAAGGTGTTCGCCTAATAAGCACGCATGAGCAACGAGAACGCTGACGTCACGGACGTCATAACTAGCAACCGGAAGTTTGACGTCTCGCTTGATGGAACACTTCTGTCTCACACAATGAATCTGAATGTCTTGTTTTGACTCATGGTCTACGAATTGGCTGAGTCTGGGCACTGAAAGAGAGAAAATATCAACTTCCGGTTGCGTCCGGTCCGTCAATGTTCTCATTGCTTTAGGTCCCTAATAATGAATGAGACCCGTGAATTCTTACACAGGATTTTTTTACAGTAAGTCTGCGGATCCCGCAAGCTCACATTCCACTAAAATGTCATAAACTTCTCCAACATTTAAATGACGAGAATTTGCCACAAGATTAAGAGCAACGTCGCAAGGGTTTAAAGTTCTCTTGTCGAGGACGCGGATTTCGTCGTAAGACATACCAAGCTTCTCTGCAAGTAGTTTCCATTCGTCTCCACCTGAAATGAAATTAATTCCGTCAACTGAATTAAAATGCTCTCATACAACGCTCCAATATAAAGATCCGACGCAAGACCCTCCAAATCGCCAAAATTCGAGGTTCTCTCTCACAATAAGTAATATTTTGACTTTTTTAAAAAGTATATATTCATCGCAATATTTTACGATATTGCAAACCTTAAAATATTTCTATACACCTCTTATCATCAATTACGAACCCTGTATTCCCCTAACCCCTCCACCACCCCCAACCCTTTGTAGGAAATTAAGGCGACAAGTGCGTCGGAAATCGCGTTTCAAGAGGCCACGATACTCTTGTCCATGTGCCCATGCGCAACTGTCCCCAATATACTGAAAGAAGCAGGTAACAAACTCAAAGCTGATTCGAGGTGATCACTTCATGAAGATGATATAGCTCGTACGTTATTTTACTCACCGTAGAGATTGAATGTCAAGGCCTTTCTCTGCTTAAACGGGATACACCGAACATCGAGGTTTTCAGCCAACAACGGGCCTGGTGTATTGAACAGAAACACACATTTGACCATTAAGTTGGAATAATAAGTGAAGCGTTTTATTTTAAGCTCAAAGCAGCATACATTTCATTTAAGTCAACCGGTAGGAATATTGATTTTACGAGGGGAGGGGAGTGAGGGGGGGAACATGGAGTTAAAACAATGCACTTATTTGAGTGTCAATGTATTTAGCACGAAAGTCCTAATTGGGGACACTATTTTTACGTCTCCTACTAGAGATGGGACCGTCATTTTACGTGATCATCCGAGCCACGGGAAGTTCTAGCCGCTTGCAGAGCAAAGGGAGTACCGTATTTCCTCGAATAATAGCCGTCCCTCGATTAATCGCCGCCCTCAGAAGGATATATTTAAAATAATCGCCTCCCTCGAAAAATTGCCCTCCCCACCTCTCTCGCCATTTCCTCTTTCTTCTAGACCCCTCCCTGTCAAGTTGAAGTGGAGTCTGACCCAGCAGAGTTGATCAGTGACGATTCAAGCTCTGACACCGAGGATATTGACATTGAAAATTTATCAAGGAACCAAATGTGAAACACTTGAAAAGCCCATGTTCAGTTTATTTGACGTGATCATTTTCTGATTTAATGGCATAAGAAAACAAAATATTTAGGGCACGAATTCCAGTAAGCAATATTTGAAATAATCGCCACCCCTGAAAAATCGCCCCCGACTATTATTCGAGGAAATACGGTACCTTCATTTCTCACTTATTTCAAGACACGGAGTATTGGTCCGGCCCCCGGAATCGGACCCGCGACCTCCCGCTCTGCAGTCACACGCTCCACCGACTGAGCTAACACTGCCGAAATAAAAGCAAAAAAGCAAGTCCAGGCAGATAATTTTGTAGGGTAATAAAGGTGTATAACTGATAAGCAATGTGAAAATGGTGAGTTGACAATCGCATATCAAAGCAAAAGAAATGTTGGATGAAGTTGTATGCAGTTTCTGAACTCATTTAAACCTGTCTCGACGTTATCCAATGACACCCATTAATGTCAACTCACCGGTAGTTCCAGCGGGGACAATTGACCTCAAGTGGGTAACTATGTCCATCCTATTTTCATTCTTAGCGTTGATTGCAAGGCAACGGATCCACTGTTTGGTCTCCGCCGTTGGATCAGCTAGGGCTGCAGACTTCAACTGTAGAGTTTTTACACTTTCTTCCATCTGAGCCATAACATCCACTGCATCACACGATTGAGACCGAATGGCCTTTAGAACACCATCAGGCAGAACAAGTGATTGCTCTTTGGTTTGAAAAAAAGAACGGAGGGGATTAAAAACGGGGATACTCAGGTAATGACCACACGAATCCAGACATTTTTGAAACCGCCTATAATTGTTTTTACCCGGGTTCGTGTGGACTGGGCCTTAAACCAATCTGGAGAACGGTGTCACAACAATGCGGTTTCGCTGAGCGGATTCACTGGTTTAGTGTGGACGGAAAGCCGACTCGTGCCAAAAGGTATACTGTAGAAAAAATACCCAGATATGTGGACGTAGCCTCAGGAGGGAGGGACGCCGAAATTGAATTTCCATAATGTGACCTTTGCTTCATAACTTAAGAACGTCGAGAAGCCTCTTTTTTGCCCAAGGGGTGCTACGTAATATTACTCTATGTCAGGCTTGTTTTTAAGCCTCCCCCTCCTGATAATTTTTTGCACCACAGTCATGAGCAGTAGACGTACAAGGGAAAAACAGCAGACATAGAGTAGGGGCCAAACTACAACATGCGCACACACGAATAATTTTTGTGAGGATGCGTCAATTTATGGGAAAGAAAAAGACTTTTCGCAACATGTTGCGGTGACAAAATGTTTTAAGTACGCCAAAGACTTTGTTGTGAAGGGTTATGTAACATGAATTCCCCGCCAACGTAATTATAAAACTGAAGATGTACCGTAGGGGGACTTTTCAACAGCTTCAGCCTCTCGCATTGACTCATACCTTTCACGTCTGTAGCGTCACATGTAAACACTTGCTATTATCGATTTAGTTTCTGAGTTATCGCTGCGACCGCAAAAACAATCATGATGGTTCTATTGCCACTTTATACGGTAGACTGCCTTTGTCCGAGAAAGTATACCTTTCATTTGGTTTAAAAAAGAAGCATTGTAGATTATGACATTTTATTTTGGTTCTCGCAAACAAAGGAAACATTTTTCAGAGGGAGGGGTAGGGATGGGATGAGAAGGGGGAGGTTGTAGCCCCACGAATTTCAAAACTGTTGCATTGTCCCTGGTCAAATATCCGGAAAAGGCAAACTATGGCAACTGAAACGAATGGCTATAAATAAAATACACCAAAAAATAAAAGAAGACGTACCTCTCGTAGAGACTGCTTTGTGTTGTTCACCTTGGTTACGTCCATTTACATCTTGTTGCTGTGACGAAATATAAATGATGATTTAATGACAGCTCCGATTTTAAGCACGTCAAGTTCAGATTTAAGTAAACATTTGAGAGTTCGTCGAGGATTTCCATCTTTTTACTAGTGCAAATGCTAATGCTTTTTGTAGACAGAATTGTACAAGCAGTTTGACGGAACCTAATGCGAAAGAATTGGCATCAGTTCCTGTTACCGATGAAAATAAGTCAACATGTAGTATATATATATATATATATATATATATATATATATATTCGTGAACTATAATTTGGAAAGGTATATAAAAAAACCAAGACCTGATATGCAATTTTCATGAATAATTACTTAATCACTCTTTTTTTGGAATGTAGAACAACAAACCTTAGTAAGAGAAATCCTTCTTTCTTGCTCGTCTGAAAATGAAAACCAAGGTGCGAACATCTCTTTGCAAATCCTACGATCCCCACAAACAACAGGCCTTTCACAATATGGAAGGTTTTGCATCTCTAAATCTGACAACAGATGCAAACAATCGCAGATTTAGCAGCGTCTTTTTAAATAAAGCTCGCGTAAGTTTGTTTCTATAATGAAAGGCAAAATTTGTCACTGGTCCAGTTTCATTTTGTTGCCATACCAAGAAGAGAGGAGAGAAGGGGAGGAATAAACCGGCGTTTAATGATTACGGTACCCTTTAAAAAAAGTCACATGCCGTAACGAGGAGAAAAACGAGGAGACAGGTTGGATCGAAAGGCATAGGACGAATTCACGCAGCTAGCCGCGGGACTTCCTTCAGGGGAAGCCCCACCTACTTCCCCTTCAGTTTGGCATGTTTGATCATTATACATTTCCGGGAAACTGCCCACCTACCCCTCCCCTAAGCCAACCGTAACACTTACTTCTCACTTAGGGCAAAATTTAATTTTGGCTTAGGGGAAGGGTAAGTGGGAAATGTCTGGTGGGGGGGGGCCTCTCATATCGGAGCATATCGAAATGGGGGATAACAACATGATTACTGGTGAAAATTTCATCAGCCGAGACAATTCGTCTTATCGATTAAAAATGATGAGAAACATATACGTCGACAAAATTATTATTAATTATTAATTAATTATTAATTAATTATTTCAGTTTTCGGTAAGCAGCCCGCGGAGTTTCCCTGATGATTAAGGTCGATAAACACGAGGGATTTTTCTCCTGAAGGATTCTTCAGGGGCACGCTCCGGGAGTGAAGCTCCTCCGTGTGTATCAACGAGTTCATGGGTATACTTCATCCTCGGGAGCAGAATTTCCACCCCGCAAAATGCTCCACGATATTTAACCGGTTAAATATTTGGCAGCAAGCTCCCGGGGCAAACTGAGCGAACTTGAAAACTCTCCCTGGTGTGTACTGACACGCGCAAAATGAGCCTGGACATGCTCCAGGAGCAAAACCCCTCGTGTGTATCGGCTCTTAGACGTCGATTTGTCGCCGGAGCTTCCGCCGCGCGGGGAACCTTCCGAGACCAAAGTTGCTACAGAGGTACAAATGGGAGAAATAGTCTACGCTTGGTTTCTGAAACTCAAATTAATTTTGATGCAAAGTTATCATGCAGATGAAATATTTGCTTTTATACTCTTCCGAAATGACTTTGTTCTTTTTGTTTGTTCAAAAGGGCCAGTCGACAATTTCGTGGGTGCTTTTGTGTGCCTTTCATTTTCACGACAACGGCTTAAATCCCCTTGGGCGTTGAAAAATGACATTTGCACGAATTTGCATCCGCCGGCTTGCGTTTGTATCTGGTAATTCAAATGTAAGTATTGGGCTTTTTTGATTGATAAAAACTGTCAGAAAAAACAGCATTGACGCTGCAAGCAGCCCTTCCACTATTCCAAGAATCAAGTTATGAGACGTTGTAAACGCTATTGCCAACGAGCCATCCGAGCGAAGACGCTCGGATGGCGAGGCGGCAGCAGAATAGAGCCGCGCAAGACTGGGTTGAGAGGCAGAAAAATTCTCGATCGAGCTGAAAAATGTGTAACCTGAAGTAATGTAGATTCCCCTGGGACCAAGTGGTCAGTTGTCAACCAATTAAAATACAAAATTTCACACAATTCCCGCCGTCTCGACTTCCTGTGTTTATTTACCTAAATTTATTTGTCAAACCTGGCCACTGAAGTCAAGAAACATGAGCACTTGATATACTGTATTAATTTTAGGGGCCATAATGGTAAGTTTTAACGAAGAGAAGTTTGTAAAACAGCAAAAGTATTCCATATGCAACACGCAATATTCTCACTACTAAAAAGGATCAGATTACACGAGGAGATAAGGAAAGCTTGACACGAAGAATACAGTCGCTTCTGTTGGAAAACCTGGTGTTGGGGAAAAAAATCTAACCACCAAACTAAAAAAAAAAAATGAGAATAAAAGCGAATTCGAAGCCTAAAGCGAACGACAAAGGAAAAGAAAACAAAGCATTTTTTTCGAAACCTGGCCGAGTTTATAAAGCAATGAAATAAAATACCGACGTGCCGTACGGCGCATGTCCTAGGAAACATTTCAAATAGCGCAGCGAATCATTCTAAGTTTCAGTTGGGTAACAAAAAGCCTCGGGAAATTTGAAAGGAGGTTTAAATGATTAACCCTTTAAGCCCTAAGAGTGATCATCATCAAATTTCTCCTTGTAATATCAATGCTTTGTAAAACAGAGTGGTCATGAGAATTACGAACATGATCACACAAGATGAATATGTTTGATATTTTATCAACTTCTCCCCACTAATTCTGTAGGAAATGAATAGGGGGAACAAATGAGAATTCAAATTTTGATCTTAGGGTTTAAAGGGTTAAACTGTGCAAATATTTATCTACGATGTGAAACCTAACCGACAGTAGATCATGTAACTGGACTTAATAATATTGCCGATCGCTTCCTCTGCAAAGCTGATTTTATTGTTTCAAAAAAGATCCCTGGTGACACTTCACACTTTTAAATAGCAGGTTTGTAAAGCCACCAGACTGAATCTGAGAACTGACTCTCCTCCAGAACGTCATAAAGTAATTACATGGATAAAACCTTTTCAAGAAAATAATCCTTACAAGAGGAAGGGCCCAAGAAACGGTCAAATGGGGAAAAAAAAGGAATTTTATTCCTAAGCAAAATACTCATGATTCGCTCGTTGGCACTCTATCGATAGGTATACCTAGTTTTATAACCTGAAGTAGAATCATATTACAAGTCAACTGATAGCTCTTGTTCCACCACATTCACCTTAAGGCCACCTTGTTGAAAATAGAGTACAACGTATTCAGAGAATGTATTGCCGTCGTTTTCCTGATTTGTTAAAAACGACGAAAGCTTGGCCGCCTAATTAAAATGAAAATGCAAGACTTCTACCACAGGGTCACCCTTTAGAGCAACATCAGTCCTTTACTTAAGCTGTATAAGTTGACTAACCTACATTAAAAACCTACTGTTTGCTGTAAATGAGTCAATATTTAAAACTTACACAGCAATTTTACACAATGCATTTCTAAAGAAGTTTACTAACCTTTCCGTCGAGACAGACCAGTGCTTGGTTTTGCTGTGGGCCACGCAGTTCCGTCGTCTTATAAACCTTGACAGAAACTGCTACGTAGGTGACGGTAACATCGGCAGTGTGATCAATGCATATCAAGTGCACTGCTAATGTGACGTCATCTCGATTTCCGTTTCACACTATACGCCCACAAGACAGAACTCGTCAAAACATACTCATCGAACGTTTACCCTTCGAAAGCCATTTAGTAACTACATCAGTCTTATCGAACTTAGTGCAGTTTCGTACGTGGTACATGATTTTGTCCAAATGACCTCTATCTCGTTCGGATGGTTCAGTGATTTACCACAAACTGCATGCATGAATTGGTGACTTGTTCACGCAATATTGGTTATTAGTATACAGTATATATTAAGAAATAACTGCTAACTACAGTATATATTAAGAAATAACTGCGGCCTCGCTGGTTATATATATCAGCTCATATCCGGGGCGTCCTCGAAGAATAACTGTTAATTAGTATACAGTATATTAAGAAATAACTGATGCACAACTGAGAATCAGAGATGTGTTAATTCGACGTCATGGCACGGCCAACTTGAATGAGAGGCCAGTATCAAGTAAAGCGGTGGTCCATTTGGCAAAGTGAGTAATTATAAGTATCTGAAGTATTTCAGTGTTGATTAAAAAATTTCCGCCATTTCTCCTTCTCGCTTGCATTATATATACGCCGCTTGCAGCACGGTTTTGCCTTTTACATGTTGATTTGAAGAGACTGATATGATAATTGATAAAGGATGCCACAGGGATCCCTGTATTAAGTCAAACTATAAAATAGCTAAAAATAACAAGGAAGTACAATGTAGCCCGAGTATAAGTCCTTCCTGCCCTGTTCAATTTTCTCTTCTCTTTCTCCCGGAGAAACAATACTCAATAAAAATAAAACACAAACTGCGGTAACAAACATGATGAAACAACGCATGTTGCAAAAAATAACTAATACAATACAACACTTTATTCAAGAGATGAAAACTAAAGTTACAAAATATCTCTCGAAAGGGGATATCTAGAGGTTAACCCTATATAAAAGATTCCCTAAAATAAAAGATGAACAAGTAAAATCTAGAATCTAAAACATTATATACAGAAAATCTAAAACCTAAAAAACTAGAATAAAAAACATCCTTTGCATATCATAATAAAAACTATTTACAATCGTATCAATATTGATATAAATCCTTAATCTGTTACGAAATAAAGTCAGCGATTAAGATTTTAAATAGTCGACGTTTCGTATGTAACAAGAGGGTCCACAATAGGGGTTCTCAAATCCCGCTTTCCCGCCTTTTTTTCTTCTCAATCCCGCCATCCCGCCCTATTTTACGCCCGAATCCCGATCCCGTCCCATTGTTTTACGAGATTTTTTGCTTGATTATTGAAATAGAAGTTATATAAGACGTACCTTAGCTTCTAACAATTGTCAGTAATTAGCGACCGTAACTTTATTTCTGTTTTGCTTATTTATTCGTTCGCGCATCGGTACATGTTTACTTCGATATTTTAAGTCCTGTATTTTTAGAGTTAGATAGATTGATGCTATCTGTCTGTCTCACGATGATTCGACTGCTTTGCTGCTAGTTTCCATCAGGCGATGAAGCCAATTCTGCCAATTGTTTATGTAGGACATTGAAAATGTATATAAACACACTGGTTGTAAAGACTGAGAAAATGGTCTCTTTTATAAAAACATAAACCTGCTATTGAATCGAATCCCTGAGCACAACCAAATGCGGACATCCTTCCAAGCAGGACGTTTGCTTCTCCATCCAAAGTGGCAATCCTTTCACGACCGTAGCGCGGGGCACAAAGGCCATTGATATTCCAGGCTACCGTATAATAGATCTATTGCAAGGATAATTAAGTCGTTGAAACTCAGACCTCTTTTAAGTTTTCTTGAACTCTTAAACTCAGGTCGACTCACCTGACTGTTTCTTTTAAGACTTCTAAGGTCTTCACTAGCCTTGAAACAGGCGTTCTAAATTTTTCTTTCGGAAGAAACGGTTTCCCACTGGCACCTTTTTCGTAAGCCGAAAAAGAGCCGCACAATTTATGATATCATTGTCGTCATTCAGGGGCACCCAACGAGAATATAGTTCAAAACCACTGAATCATAGATTTGTTAAACGTATTTTAGTATTTAAACGGTAGATATAGGCGTATTTTTATCCCCTAAAATTTTTTTATCTGTTCTGAGTTCCTAGCTGAAAGTCTAGTGATCCGAAAATTATAGGGTTCAAAACTTACCTTTTCGAAAATTTCAGCCAGAAAAAAGGCTCCCGAAAATTCTAGGTGACCTTGTTAAGTGAAAAATCCTTTAAAATGGGCAATTATACCATTTTTTAGATTCTTCGGAACTCCTAGGAGAGGCAGGCAAACAAGAAATTTTACAAGAAATGTTCCGAAAATTCTAGATCTTAAATCGTCTTCCGAACAGATATTTTCCGAAAATTGACGTTGGGTGCCCCTGGTCATTGTCCAACTCCATCAGTTCTGGAGTGGCCAGCATACCGTGGCCAGACTTACTTAACAAACGCTCAGTCCAAGGGGTCGTCCAGGCCCAACAGGTCCGTCCAGGCAATAGCAGAAAGGGTCAAATTCGTCAACAAAACAGGAACCAGTGCTGATGCAGGATCTTACTTTAATGAACGTGACTTCTAAACTCAAGTGACGAAAACGACGAAAATAGCAAAACCGGAAAAGACGAGCACACAAAGGTGATAATGGGCAAAATTTGACAGGCTTTACTTCCTTTCACACTCATAGCTTGACTACAAAGGCGGTATACACACTACAGAACCATTTTCTTTCAGTCAACGCTAATAAATTTTTAGTCAAGACAAAACTAAATTCCCGTATCCCGCTATTTTTCCCTTACGATTCTCGCATCCCATCCCCATAAAAAAAGGAAATCCCGCTCCCGCTGGTTATTAAAATTCCCGCATCCCGCTCCTGTTTTCAGCTCTCATCCCGAGTATCACCACGAAAAATAGCCAAATCCCGCATCCCGCCTAACCTATTGTGGACCCTCTAACAACAAACATCTTCAAAAATGACCTTTATTAAAACAGATTACACAGTAAAATTTAAACATCTAGACTGGAAGGTAATAAACAGGTAAAAACAATAACTAACAACAACAAATGATGATGACAGAGTCAATTTAAAGTCTGCATGAAATTATAATATGTCATGCTTTTTCTCTACTAGCGTCATATATAGAGGATATTACATGGCCGCGTGGAGATACGAAATTTCTCTTCGAGTGTTGAAAAATGTTTCGACACGAGAAGAGAAATTTCGTATCTCCAAGAGGCCATGTAATGTTCTATTTATTATATAAACACCAATGAACTACCAAACCATTTCACTGTAATAGTTTTTTGGTGTGAAAGGCGCGATTTATTATGAAGCCATAGCAACGGTGATATTTTCACACGTGAAGATATGAAGTTTTCGCCCGAAAGCTCACCTGGTATTTCATTGGTGTTTATATAATGAATTGTAGTGTCCTGCATATTTAAATTGAGTCTTTAAAATCTTAGTTTTTTGCAACATGCGTTGTTTCATTATGTTTGTGACCACAGTTTGTGTTTTATTTTCACTGAAAGTTGAAATGCCCGAAGAATAAGAGCTATAAAGTGCAATGAAACCCCGTAAACACGAAAACTTTTGGGCAATGCCAAATCCCGAGTGCGGGGAGAGGTGGGGGGGTTGGAGGGTGGCTATCATTTAAAAAGAACGGAGATGCTCGTCGTAGAATAAAAATTAAAGGAGACCGTTGTCTAAACCAGGTGACCCTAAAGGAGTGGATCATACACCAACATAGTATTAAATGACGTTTGTTTTGCTTTTTTAAAATAGAAATTTTCTTACGGACAAGCCTAAGAGATATCTTTTAAGAGTTAAAATATTGGCTTTGGGGCTATTTGCATCAAATCTGACGTCACTGAGAAGTAACGGCTGACGTAGTGTTATTCAAAAGTACTTTATTCGTATTTTGCCGTTTTCCCACTTTATTCCGTGGGATACCTGTGGCACTTCCACGGTAAAATCCGGTTCGGTTGTACCCAAAATTGCAAAGCCAGCTAATAGGATTGCGTAAAATCTTTATCGATTATTTCTTCTTCCAAGTCGACCAATGGGATTGTACAAAACCTTTATCGATTTTTGATCGACTTGCTTCCTCTCAAGAACGTTTCAGAACGTTTCATTGTACGAACAAATTGCAAAGCCTGCCAATAGGATTGCCCAAAATCTTTATCGATTATCTCTTCTTCCAAGCCGACCAATCAGATTGTACAGAATCTGTATCGATTTTTAATCGATTTGCTTCCTCTGAAGAACGTGGAATTCAGAACGTTCCTTGCCAAATTTGTCGCCCTTGAGTTTTCCCACTCGTCGTTTAGGATGGCTTGTGTAACCAGCGAAATCCTTCGGGATACTGGCAAGTCACGAAAGGCCACCTAAGCCAAATTATTTCTCCCCTTCATGATTCTTTTTTGTTTAGGTCTAGCTTTATAAGGTTTTAGTAGCGTCTGGTTGCGGGCCATGATTTCCGATAGATTGATTCGGAGTTCGCCAGTTTTTGCCGAGCACAGCTAGAGTTCAGTTTTTTTCTTTTCTTATCGAAAACACCTTGACGATGGGAGGTTAAATCGCGTAAATTTCAACTCGTACCCTTGACGATTGGCGGTGAAATCGCGAAAATATTGTCCTCGTCGATCGACGACTCGCTTTCGACATGGATTGGACTTCTGGATGGGACACGGATCAGGACCTTAGTAAACTTATTATACCTTGGAATCAGGGATAATCATTGGAACTATGTTAACTTTGAGACCTTGGAAACACATTGCAATTAATTTTTAACCGTATCAAGAGCATCTTGGAATATTAAACTTTCCAGTCTTGGATTAAAACATTGGAACTTTATCGAACTTTGTAACCCTGGGTTCGACCCTGGATAAAGCAAACGGATGTTTTGTTTTGTTTTGTTCCATTAACCTAAAACTACAATGTTCATTTCTCTTTGACAAAGTTACCTGTGGCAACTTACTGCCAAGATATGACGTATCTTTATACATATAGTTCCTGTTCAGGTTAATCAGAGAGCATTATGCGCATGTTCTCCATTACTTGTTTCCGTTACATTTGTGTAACATTCCAATTTAAGTTACACGGGTAAACCTTGTTTTGATGCAAAATAACTTCGTTTTCTTATCCAAATCGTGCTACGAAAATAACTCCATAGCGATAGATCAAAACAAGATCAACTCCATCCTTGCGACCACTGACAACTATAAATTTAGCTTGTGTAGCAGGTGTCGAAAGGGGTAGGGGATAGGGGGGAAGCAAAAAAAGGATGTGGTTGGGGAGAAATAGTAGCCTGCCACGCAGGCTACTATAAATTAAGTCATAAGCACATTAAACCAACCCATACAGGTAACCTACTCATCGATGCTCACAACATGACACATCTTTCCGGTTTCCCTAATTTTTCCAAATTCAGATAGAAGGCCATTATGCTTCCATAGACCAACGCATAACACGGAAACGACTTTAGGCGTCTTGTTTAGTATTTCATAGGCCGGAGTTTGGTTGTTTTATGCTAAGGTAGATTTTTCCAGCAAACTGGTTGATAGAGAGTTTGACTAACTAGACTTAACTTCAAAAGTTAGTTGTTACGGTCCGACGGAAGATAACTGGGGACAAAATGTCATAGCCTGTCCATTAAACATGGTTGTTGTCGTTGTTGTTTCAGCTTGTTTCATTTACTCTCCTCCGACACCTTAATTACGCTAACGATCACATATTAGTATAGATAATAATAGCATGATTTGTAGTGATATTTGGCATAAATACCACGACTAATATTTCAAAATTGTTATACCTGATTTCACGAGCCGTCAGGCCAGTGAAATTTGAGACAATTTTGAAATATCACGAGTGGTATTTATGCCAAATATCATGTACAAATCATGCTATTATTTGTTTATACTACTACCCGCAAAAGGTTTGTAATTTTCACATGTAGGTATTTCAAATTAAGCTGAAATACCACTGCTCTAAGCCAATCAGATTGCAGAAATTTCTCATGTAGTAGTATAAATAGGTAAAGAGGCGAGGGAAATTATTAGAATTTGGACAAAACGCCCGTGAAATTATTGCCTTAATTTTCACTCTCACCATTTTATTTCACAAGCTCTTATCAGCGTCGTCGTCGTGGTAGTGCCCCCGGGGGAGGGGGACTCCGCATATGAAAGGGGTGGGGATGCTCATCGTCTCGCTTAGGCGTGTAAATTTCGGATTTTGGTCTTACGTAGGGTGTTCTGGGCAAAACGCCATCATATTTAGCCGTGAAGGTCTCGTTTAGGGTTGCACGTGAAAAGATATAAAAATGTATATATATATATTGTCTGTGTTTTAACATGGTCTCTTTTAGGGGTCAAAAAAAGCTTGGGCTACGCCCAGATTGGTCTCCTTTAGGGGTTTAATTCGAAATTTCCGACGAGCATCCGCACCCCTTTCATATGCGGAGTGCCCCCCCCCCCCGGGGGTAGTGTACGCTTTACATTTGTAGTTCCTTGATACACATTCAGTGAAACCATCATTGTTAGCTTGAATATAAGCCTATTCAGTGATCTTGTTAGAATAAGTTGGAATTCGAAAATCTAAATGAATTCATGCTCTAATTGTATTACTTTTTTTCAAATATATTTATAAACTGTTGTGGTTCAATTTTATCCCTGGTTTAAATTTTATTTCCCTTTGTTTTAAACTAATCAAAATACATTACCAGCCCTTAAAACAAAGGGAAATAAAATTCATATAATCTATATAAGGATAAAATTGAACCCCAACAAAAACAATAAATTAGTTTCAAATGAAAAAGAAAACTGGCGGTCTTTTTCTCGCCTTCTGTCACGCCACTTTCCATCATGCTTCGATCACGTGCTGTAATGTATCCCGAGTGGGGTACATTGCTTAAATGTATCACGATCGGGATACCTTTGATTTTAGTCAAGGCCACGTGACCGAGAATCAACCAATGGCAGTCTTTGTTTAGTTGAGTGAAAGCCTGGGAATATAACAATTAACAATTATTTCACGAGTGCGCGTTGGATATGGGTTGGCTATAAACATCTCACATCCAACAAGCGCGAGTGGAATATTATTGTTTTATTAAAAACGCCAAAAATATCGAAAATTCTTCCCGACTTTATTTGAAAAAACAACCGATTTTCGGCTTGTTTTTAACTTTGAGCAGATGTGTACCATTACCCTATTTGGAGAGCATGGTCTAATGGTTCATATACTATGATGGCTATAAGCCAATCAGAGCTCTAGAATTGCATTATGCACCGCGCAATGATTCAGTTTTTAATAATGCTCGTTATACCGAGGACTTCATTATATGTAGAAGTTCGTTATATCGAGGTTCCACTATAATGTGCAACAGTTTCTTTTCTTCAATCAGGGATGCACACCATAGGCTTCAATCTGGGTACAGCTTTAAAAAACAAAGAACATGGGTTTGCAATTATTTATGCAAAAACAGCAATGCCGTGGTCACTTGATTGCAAATTTCTTGTGATGAGATTAAGAATGACAGAGCAATGATTTGCAATTAAAGATGATGGTTGTTTAATGAAACAGTAGTTGTTATAAAAATAGTGGTTTTTACACCATAAACCCTGCAACAACAACAACAAGTACAATGTAGAAGAACAGAAGAAGAAATATGATAAAGTCAATCTGTATGGTCAACACACTAAACTAGAGGCTCTTCAGCCTTGTGTTCCATACTTAAGAGTTACAAGCAGATTGGTCCTAAATGAGTTGACAAAAAGAGGAAATCAACATTGCAGTACAATCTGTTATGCCCATAACCCCATAGAATCAGTGACATCATAATGAAAAAAGTCCCAAATTGAAGGGCACCTGGACGAAACATGCATTTTGATCAAGGGTTTTGGACCTGACCTCCGCACTGCAAACTAGCTCCAGCCACACCTAGACATCTAATTGGAAGACGAAAGTCCCAAATTGGAAGTCACCTGGCCTAGACTCGAGTTTGAAAAAGAGGTTTGGACCTGATCTTTGCATTGAAATCCAGGGACAGTCATCTGATTGGAAAACAAAACTTCCATTTCCCAGTCACTTTAATTTAAAGAAAGAGCATAGAATGATTTCTAAATATAATTAATGGGCTTACCTAGAGTTACTTCAGAGCTTACATTTTCTGACACTTCTTTTGGAAGACCACAGCCTTCTACAATTTCATCTATGACATCCAGTCTCTGAACAGTAGGATGTTTAAGAAAGACAAGAAAATCTTTAATGGTTTTTTTGGTATGTATCATGTTATCAAAGAGTCCTGTCATTTTCCCATTTTCTCTTTCCTCTATTTGTCGAACCTCATCAACTGACAACATCATGGCTGCAGCCAGACCCCTCCAGTTATGGTCATTTTGGTTATTGATGTTCATCATCCGTTCAATCTTGGTGCGTAGTGCAAAAGGCATGTCCTTAACAAGAGAACCTAAATTTAATCAAACAAAACCATTAATTACTAAAACTTAAGCCCGATAAAGTACTTTTTCAGTTTTAATATCCGAAAAATACATAAAAGATAAAAACAATGAGTAGTGTTCTAGACTTGACAAAAACATCACAGTGGAACCTTGGTATAATGAAGGGCCAGCGGGCTGGTAAAAAAATATGTTCGTCATAATGAGGTTATCGAGGTTCTTTCCACTGTATACTATTGCTGAGATCAAGAATATTGTTCCGAGGACTTATTAAATAGAGGTTTGTTATATCGAGGTTCCACTATCATGTGCAACTGTTTCTTTTCTTCAATCAGTGATGCACACCATAGGCTTCAATCTGGACACAGCTTTATCAAACAAAGAACATGGGTTTGCAATTATTTATGCAAAAACGGCAATGCCGTGGTCACTTGATTGCAAATTTCTTGCGATGAGATTAAGAATGACAGAGCAATGATTTGCTATTAAAGATGATGGTTATTTAATGATACAATAGTTGTTGTAAAAATAGTGGTTTTTACACCATAAACCCTGCAACAACAACAACAACAACAAGTACAATGTAAAAGAAGAAATATGATAAAGCTCAATCTGTATGGTTCACACACTAAACTAGAGGCTCTTCAGACTTGTGTTCCATACTTAAATTATCCCATAAGGCTGCCCAGCCCAGATGACAAAGAGGCACTTTGACACTCCATTTACACATGCTAAGAGATAAAAATGAAAACACTGGGAAAAGGCCCAAAGGGAGAGGCATGATAATACCGATACCATGGAGTCTAACAACCCCACCCATGGCCAAAAATGGCTAGAAACACTGACCACAACAAGCGCAGCACACACGCTTGGTGCTGTGTCAACGTGGCATTATGGATGCAAACTGGGCTTCATGTAGAAGCCTGGAAATGGTGCTATCACTTGCTAGTTCAACCATTACCAACAACGGGCAGTATACCAATTAAGGATGACACCTTACATGTATGCTGAGTGACTGACCAAACTTGAACCTAGGAAGCTCCCTTAAACAGAAGTAATTATTTTGGAAGAATTTTGACATGAAGATTTGCAAGCAGATTGGTCCTAAATGAGTTGACAAAAAGAGCAAATCAACATTGCAGTACAGTCTGTTATGCCCATAACCTTGTAGAATAAGTGACATCATGATGGAAAAAGTCCCAGATTGGATAAGGCACCTGGACTAGACATGCATTTTGGTCAAGGGTTCTGGACCCGACCTGAAACATCTGATTGGAAGACAAAAGTTTCATTTCCCAGTAACATTAATTTGTAGTGCATTCAGGGCAAAGAAAGAGCACAGATTTCTTAATATAATCAATGGGCTTACCTCGGGTGACTTTCTTTTGTTCAAAGTTAAAAGTTCCTGCAGAATCATTGATGTCCCATTGGTTAGGTGATGCTGGAACACTCGTCGCTTCCCTTATTAAAGCCCCTGTTTAATCCATTTAAATCAAACTTGTATTAAAATTTGACAACAGGAGTTAACAGAGGAGCCCTAGATAGATAGATAGATAGATAGCCTTTATTTTAAAACGATGAGTATTAAAGCTACATGAGCTTGTGGGGTCGTTTGCAATTAACTAATTACAAGTAAAAAATAGGGGTATATACAGATAAAACGTTTGAACTAAATTGGCGCTTACAAATATGAAATTATGAGCATAAATTTAAGTATATACAAAGTCATCTTTTCTAAAATTACAAGTGGATGCAGACGTTATCTTAAAGCTGAATTCATTAAAATTAGCTTGAGATTTGAGCTTTAGCCTGAGATCACGATAAGGAATGTTTTTTGTTAGGGCACTACAGTTGTTGGTCACTGCATTCCACAGGACTGAGCCTCTAAACGCGACAGAGTCTTTCATGTAACGCGTGTTGAAGCGTGGAACAATTAAAGAAGCGCAAGTCCGGGTTGAATAGTTTGTGACCCGTTTCTTAGAAATCAGGTCGATTAATGTGACAGGTAACCTATCGTGGAAAGCTTTATGAAGACAGATAAAAATGGCTAATTTATAATAAATAGACAGAGTTTGCCATTGGGCCCGTTGTAGGACATCAGCAGATGCCATGTCTTTCGGCAAATGAAAGATAAGTCTCGCAGCCCTGCAGTGAAGTCTTTCCAGGGACTGAAATAAGTCGGAATTGCAGCAAGATCCCCATAGTATAAGACCATAGGTCACTGAAGGCAAGATGACCTTAAAATAGAGATCCTGACGAACGTTTCTAGGGAGAAATCTCGACTTCTTAAGTAATCCTAGTTTTTTAGCAAATGATTTTTTGAGTTCCAGCATATGCGGAGTCCAGGTCAGTTTCTCATCGACGGTCATTCCCAGTAATCGTGATTTCGATACCCATTCAATCGTAGAGTTTCCGATAAAGATCGGGGGAATGTTAACCGGGGGATTTCTTCTAGAGATTAGCATGGCCTCACTTTTACTTGGGTGGGGTGTTAATCTGTTAATGAGGCACCACTCGTTTAATTCACGAAGTGCAGAATTTAACTTGGCAATACTTTTTTCTGCCGTGTCACTTATGCAGTAAACCGTTGTGTCGTCGGCAAACATATAGACGGATCCGGAAGATACTGAGGACGGAAGATCGTTCGTGAAGAGAGTGAAAAGTGTCGGCCCCAAGACAGACCCTTGAGGAATTCCAAAAGAGATCGGTATCATCTCTGAAGTTGATCCATTAACAGCTGTGTATTGCTGTCTTTCCTTTAAGTAGCTTTTAAGCCAGTCCAGGAGTAGCCCTGATATGCCAAAGTCCCTTTCCAACTTCGTTTCGAGAATGGCGTGCGACACACTATCGAATGCCTTTTTAAAGTCTATGAAGGCAACTGCTACCACTAAGCCTGCGTCCACAGCTTCTCTCCATGTTTCAGTAAGTTGTATTAGTAACAGTTCTGTTGAAAATCCTGCGCGGTATGCCCATTGTTTGTCCGTGACTAGATTATTAGCTTTGTATACATGACGAACAATTGTGTCGTTGATTACTGATTCAAGGATCCTGCTTGGTACACTTAGCAATGATATCGGTCTATAATTGCAGCAGTCGGTTTCATCGTCCTTTTTGTATACTGGAGTAAGCTTCGCAGTTTTCCAGCTAGTGAACACCCTACCGGTGGTAATGGAGAGTCGAAATAGGCTGAGGAGTGACGGAACAATCGCATCGCCTGCTAGCTTTAAGAGCTTTGGAGGTATGTTATCAGGACCCGTGGATTTTCTTGTTTTTAGCGCCTTTATTTTGTCCGCAACTAAAGACTTGGAAACATAGGCATCTGTGAGTCGAGGAGTATCCGTCTCGCCCTTGTCTACGCAAGTTATCCCGTGTCCACAACTTGTAGGCGGGGGTAAAGTGTTGGACAGTTTTAGGCCAATCGTAGCAAAATAAGAGTTCATCAGGTTTGCTTTTCCCGAGTCCGTAGATTCCAGGGTGCTGTCATATATGCCTCAAAGAGGCCAGTGGACTAAACCAGCCACTTGCCTGCTGGGGCGAGCAAAGCCATCTGTATTCGGTAAAAAACTCAGTGGTCCTAAGAATGAATTCTGTCATTTCCTAATGTGAAATCTTGCAAAGTGAACAGTTCGGTTCTATCAGTGACTGACTTTATGAGACCAGTTTACTAACAATCTCTTCCATGCAAACATTTTCAAGAAGCACTTCTCGAAGTAGTAAGCTACCAACAATATTTGAAGAGAGTGCTTTTGATCAACTAAAGGGTCTTGTTGAAGGTATTAGGAGTGCCTCCATATTCAAGCTTAGTTGCTTTGCAGAAGAAGAAACAGAAAATCATGCAGTTTTTTAATTACTTCAATTAGCTTTTATGTAACTATAAATTATTCTTTCTCTTTATTTTGATGTCATTGATTTTATCTTTCTTTGTTCTTATGACCTCTACTATACTTACTGCAATCTAATTAATAATCTTATTCTAATATGTTATTACTTTAATTATAGTCACACAAGCATCATTTGTTATTTTGGCTGAGGTCAACTTTGATGACTGTGGGTTTTTAGGTGTAGTTTTCTCATTTGAACTTTTCTATACAGTTCAAGACTAAGCTCATGCAGTTTATATGCACTTAGCTGCACATGGGCTATTGCATTTTAGCAAAATGCAACTAGTGGTCTATTGTCAATGCTCTGTTCTGATTGGTTGAGCTACTACTAGGCTATAATATGTTATAGCCCACTAGTAACGAAAAGCGCCAGATTTTTGGCGGCAAAAAAGTATTAAAGTCTTGCTTTAAGTTGTTTTAATTGTCTTAACATTTTTGACCAACGAGTTGGATTTTACTAAAACAGTTCTTATTCCTCTCACCCTCATGGCCTCTAAGTCAATAGCCCATGAGGGCGAGAGGAATAATTGCGGGGTAAATACAACAAGTTGTCGGCAGTGAAAGAGCTAGGGGTTTCTTTTGGTTCAATTTTTCTTCTATTTTCGTTTGAAAGTAGGCGAGGGCCTCGCTGGAGGAAATCCCTGGTTCCCTGCTTCTTAATGACAGCCCTGGGTAGACCAGATCCATGTTATTCAGGGGTAAACCCATATTTGATGGACGTCTTCAGAAGTGAATGAATTTTTTTAAAATCTTTAGGGGCTAGAAGAAAAGGCAAGACCTCAATTGGTGGGTGGGGGGGAAGGGTACGGATATTTATTGCAATAGCCCAATTAGAGTGGACTTTGCGCTCAACTTGAGCCTCCAGATTTGAATTAAAATTCGGTCAGTGTAAAACGCAAACTGCGGACCGGGGGTAAAATGCAGACTGAGTGTAAAATGCAGACTGCAGACTGAGAGTAAAACGCAGGCTGGGTGCAAAATGCAGAATAAAAACTGTAGACTTTTTTAAACATTTGTGCTCCTTCTTCTCCAAATCGGTGAAATAGCTAGCCGGTATCAGTTACACACTTCGCTTCCTAGTCGAAGTGCAGTGCATTGCACATTCGCCAGAAGTTTCAATGAACATCCGAACAGCTTAAGTCTGCGTACCTTGATTTGCAATACTTTCATAGAAGGTCATCCAAATTTCCTGCAGAACATCTTTCTTTGTTGTTGGAATGATTTACTCCCTTTGTTATCGCCATAATTCTTCCTGTACAGTATTTTGGGTCAGCAGCTTTCATTTAAGCGTAAACATCGTGGTGTTGTACCAGTTCACGGTCCCTGGTCACGTATATCGAAAACTTCGCATCTGAAGTTGAAGCGTGAAGTTTCTCGGACGGAAAAAAGGTTCAAGATTGCGATCATGTTTTCGGGTCGTCGACGACGTTCCAGAGAAGAAAGGAATGGATTTGTGCAAGCAGATGTCGTCAAGTAAGTGTTCGTTTACATGTATTTGAGGGCTTTTTTTGCCCTTAAACCCTTCCACGACTACAGTTTATGCTCGGTCTGCATTTTACCCCAGCCTGCGTTTTACTCTTAGTCTGCAGTCTGCTTTTTACACACAGTCTGCAATTTTTACCTGTTTTTACCCCTGGTCCGCAGTCTGCATTCCGCAGTCTGCGTCTTACACTGACCGATTAAAATTTCTTCGTATGTCGAAGAGCACACGTTTTGAAATTTTCAAGTGAATCGTGTATGATTTCTGTAGTTTGCATTTACGAACTGTAAATTCCAAAAGAACTGATAGTTCTAATATCAGTTAAGCTTAACCTTTTTTTAACAAGCATTCGTCGCCTCACTGCGTGTAATGTGTTTCATTCAGAGCACAGGTAAACCGGTTCTTTGCAGCCGCTTGTGACATTAAAAGTATAATCAGAGGAATAGAATTTCTAAAAAACAAACAAGATCAGATAAGCTTGAGCAAAATAAAAACAACTCCAATAATATTCGTCACCTCTATCCGCTATCTGTGGGAACTTTTGCCAATATGGCGGCGGAAAAGGCGGAAGTCGTTGCCCACGGAGACTCATGGGAAAGGATGAACAAGCAATAGTAGAAGAGGGAGAGGGGTAGGGCGGGAGCCTTGGTTTCAATCCGGATAAAGAATTTTCTTAGTTAAATAACACAGCAAAGCAGTTTTGGACAACTTAAGATGAACACTGTGTCCTTGAGATAATGTATAGTCATAGATTTTTTTCGTTTCCTTCCATATAATTTACTGTCAGGGAGGGGTAAGAGGATCCGATTATTGTCATAGTTTTGTTTGAGCAGCGGCTGATATCTGGAAACTGTAGTTACTTAGTGTAAGAATCATTGTTGAGGCTCTCGGAGTTTCATTCATAACCAAAACACTATGAGGTTTCTTACTTTCCATAGCTTTCTTAGCCTCGTATTATTTGTGCAGATAACACAAGGTACCGAAAATTCGGAAGAGAAACCTGTGCGAAAGCCAGAAGTATCCACGGAGGCCCCTTCATCAAAAGATGAAACGCAAGCTACTGAGTCTAGCCTGCGTAGCAAGCGTTTCCGTTTGGTTTCGGAGCAAAAAAAGACCGTGGAAGGGGATTTTCGGTTTTGATCGCCCGAGAAATGAAACGAAAACCAAAAAATGAAAGAGGGGGGAGGGGGAGGGGAAGGAAGGAAGGAAGGAAGGAATGCATAAAGTCATGGTACTATAATTAATAAATGATGTGGCTGCTTTTCTCATTATTGTATCACAGTTGGACCTCCACAAATGTTCCCTCACTAAAATGGCCTCCTTTCTACTACGTGCACTCTTTTTGTCCCAGCTAGAAGACAGTACTGATAATCTATTCTTTCACCCTTGTTGTAACCTCAGTCTTAACTACAGTGGAACCCCGCTAAAACGAAGTGCCAAGGTACCGAAAAAATTGTTGCTATAGCGGGGTCTTCGTTATGACGAAGACCCCGTTATGACGAATTATCTGGTTAACAGCAAAAATATTCGTTATAGCGGGGTAGTTTAATAAATAACAATTACCAAAAGTTAATACTACACGTAGAAAACATTATTTTTATTCATTTGACAGGGGCGTAGCCAGGATTTTTTCAGAGGTACGCACAATTCTCCAAATAGCTTTGCACCCCCCACCCTAAAAAAATTCCTTGATTAAAGATTTCGTTACGTTGTAAGCCTAAGCGTTTTTTTCTGCACATGAAATGATATTAGCAACTTCTATAATACTTCTAGTGTCGCGTGTTTGGATCCATCATGCAATAAGGCTACACACTTTTTCTACTGGGTTCGTTTTGTCGTTTTTAAGCAGATGTAGCGCATGAATCCGATTTGGTCAAGTCTCTATAGATTTTAAATCCGAAATCTAAAGTGAATCCGATGCAATATTTTGTAGTGTAAACAATTTCTTCAACGAATTCGGATACTTTTCCGCATTTTATCATACGAACTTGCAGTAAAACCAAAATGGAACTGTCGCCTTAGCAACGACGACGGTGAGGGCAACGAAAACGTCCCTAGCTATAAAAATGAATGCGCGCTTTTTGTTTTAACTTTTTCGCTTTTCTTTCAACTCTCTTAAAGTGCCAAATATAGGTGAACTTCCCTACCGAGTCTTGGGGTCCGCACCCATGTTCGGACTCAGAGAAGAAATTGAATTTGTCCCTGTGTGTTTACGTCCTGGCTAAACAAAATCGCAAAAGGAAATTTAGCGTCGTGTTCATACAGGTTGTAAAGAAAAGCGCGCTACACGTGCAATCCGAACAAGTTTTTGGTAAAAACGCCTGTCATCTTTTCACTAGATCTATATATATATATGTCATTCAAGATTCGGTCCATTAGTGAATTTCTTCGTTTATCTTGAAACCGGCATTTGGGTAGAGAGGAAAAAAAAGGCCGTTGTTTAAGAAAAAATATATATTTCAAAGAAACAAGCAGAGTTGAATGAATTGACGGCAAACTATGCTCTTAAAATAATTACCTTTAGATCTTTTGCTTTCTTTTTAGAATTGACTTTTTATTATTTATTATTTATTTATTTTATATCTTTTATGTGCACGACTTTTTTAGGTACGCACGTGCGTACAGGTAGCTACGCCCCTGTTTGTTCCTTTAAACTGTAAAGTGTAAAGCCTTAACACTTTCGATTAAAACAAGCGGTCATTTCTACTCAAATCTGTCGTTTTTACTGACTGCTGCAAGTGACCGGACAAAAGGTTTGTTGCAGCGGGCTAAATTGTGCGTTGGGACCGTCAAATCTATTCGTTATAGCAGGGTTCGTTTCCACATATTTTAACTGTAGTTCTGCCGGGCTTTCAGATGTTTTTCGTTACGACAGGGTCTTCGCTATAGCGGGGTTCCACTGTATAACGATATGCCAAGGGAGCAGAAAAATTATATCGTTACATCGACGAATAGTTATATCGAAACTCTCGATATGACGATATGGCCGTAAGATTACCGAAAATCGTTATATCGGTGTAAACCTAACATGTACTTTTTTACTGCATACAGTACTTAATTAAATTTGTAATGAGCATCAAATGATTCACAAATGTAACATTTCAAGCACGCAGCAATGTCCTTAAACAGTTTGCAAACCACTAGAAGTTTTCAAAGTTTATTATACCCAGTAAATTCTGTGGTGTGAATCGTACAAGGCCAATAAAAGTAAACTTAAACATTTAAAGTTGCGACTGTTATAATCTCGTGTGTTAAGTCGTTTTTCTTTCCAAGTTTCTTTTATCAGAGTTAAAGACCAAGTATGTGAACAGAACGTTAGAGATTACTCAATTACTCTAATGTTATTGTGTAAAATTCAATGATTTGCGTATTTTGTGAATGTATACTGATAATGTCGTTATAATCGGGAAAAAACTTTACGATTCTCATCGTTATATCGAGGTTCTGACCCCAGCATACATTTTACTATAACTTTTGCCGCCACATAGAATATTCATCGTTATACCGGGAACATCGTTATATCGAGGATCGTTAATTATATCGGGGTTCCACCGTAGTCACCTTTCCACTGTGAGGCCCTGCTAGGGTACAATAATATTCTGACAAGGGACACGGCCTTGAAACAGCAACATAAGTCAGATGAAATGGCGACAAACGACACAAAAGTGATTTGAGACTGGGACAGCGATGAAGACAAGAACAAACACTGAATAGGAAAATACCAAGAGGGACATGGCCTCCTCCACAATACGTGAAACAATGGGTTTTCAAATTCAAATTACGGAAATATGTACCCCCACCCCCTCTAAAAAAGAGTGATGAATAAACTGATGTCGCATACTCGCTTTGCTTTGTAACATTTTTGTGTTTTATTGACATATTTTAATTACACCGCATGCACATATAAATATTCTAGAATAACTATTGAAAAAACTGATAAAGTTTATCTACTCTTTTTTCGAAGTCATTTTGTCACAATTCACCCTAAACTGCGAGCAGTCTCTCTTTTTCTTTAGTTTTTTTTTTAATGTGTGGAGTGGACACAAGTGGAAGCATCAAGTAGCAAGTGTACACCCCTGCCGTCTGATAATGACCACCCATGGTGGTAGTGTAGTTAAAAGACTTTTGCCTTTTTTAATAGAGAGCTTTATAGATCCGAGGACTAGGATGACTATGAGGTCGACATTATGATTTTAAGTTTTCTCGCCTGTTCTCGACCGTCGATTAGAAAGGGCATGAAAAACTTATACCAAGGAAATTTTCTTTCATGTAGAAAGCCACGTTGTTGCAAAGGCAAAGAGTTCGAAAGCAAGTGAATTTAAATTCCCGTGAATTGAGGAATCGACGTGTAAAAAATTATAAGGGAAAACATCATTTTTAATGCCCAAATTTAATCTTGAATTATGTAAAACTTTAATTTTAAACTTCGCGTACATTCATTCCAAACGTAGAAAGTTAGGTATGTTCATCCTCTTTCAGAAATGTCAATTTATTTATCGAAACAAAGAAATTTCGCCACCAATTCGCCAATTTCCTTCATTTTCAATTTTTGGTCACGTGACATGTCACGTGACCATATTTAAACGTTAAGGCACACGAAAACCTCAAGATTTACTTTTGGAGGAGAGTTCAACTTGTTCTAGGTCTCCTAGCGGGAAATATAGCCAGTTATGCATAATATGCTCAGAACACATCTTTGACCCAGGCCTCAAGGTGGCCCGAGCCTATTTATCTGCCAATTGGTTATGTTTTTAAATCGCGTTTTTCGGCAGGAATAGTTTGACTGATTTCTATGACTTTTGGCATCCTTAATAAAGAATGGTCGAACTTTGAGAGAATGCTGTTTATTTTCTTATAGGTATAAAAACGTTTGAGATATCGGCATATGTTTAAAACAGCATTTTTACAAAAAAATTAATGTCAATAATTTCAAAACCCCTAAGACAGATTTTTCTCTAACTTCGGCAAATAAGCCTCAGAGCTCTCTAGTTTCATATCTGCAAGTTTGAAGTCAGTCGTGACCGTAGAACTCGCTGCACGAATAGGTGGTCAAATTTAACCTTAGATGCAACACTAACACAATTGTGAAAGTTGAAAAACAAATAGAGGACAACTGCCGACGCACTATCTCCTATCTGCAAGGGTATTCTTGCCCAAAGCTTCAGTTTCAAGAAATTAAGCAATCAGAAACATACGGCGAATACACTTCGTAATACAAGAAGAGCAACTTTATGCTGAATGCGGGGCAAGATTAAATAACTTCTATTTATCATAGTTACTGTGTATTTTCCCTTCTCTTTTCGCAAAAAATCTCAACAAAACGCGATTCAAAAAGTAACATAACCAACGCGCAAATAAATAAGCTCGGGCCACCTTTTTGCGAGTGATACACTGGGACTTGATTAAATATGAGCCCAGATGATTCGCATCAATCGCAACTGACAAGATCGTTAAGGTCAGATTGCAGGGCATTACAGTCTGTTATGGAATCGATGCTCTTGAGAATCTTCGTATCATCGGCGTAGCAGGCAACTCTCGCTCGATATCCATGACTTAACCTTCAACTATTCGTCACCAGTGCCGGATCCAGACCTTGAGATAAGGTGGGGGGTGGGGGTGGGGGGTCCAGACCCTTAGAAAAAGGGGGGTGTTTCGGGCCTCAGTTTGGTCTAAAAATAAGGGGGCGGGCCCCTCCCCTGGATCCGCCACTGGTCACGCATGTGTTTTTAACACTTTTTAACACGGGTACCTTTGTACTTGACTGTCACGCACTATGCTTACAGGACTTCATTTCCAGTAGAATCTACTAGTCTACAAATTGGAATAGTCTATTTATTTTTGTAGTAGTTTGAGCTATGTATTTTTATTTTTTATACTGACATCTTCGTTGATGTTTCCTTGGTGTCATAGATTCGCAAGATGTAGCTTCTTTGACTCATATTGCCTCTGATTGTGGAAGATTCCTTGAAATAACAGTATAATTACCTAGACATCATTGGAAATTTTCACTCTAGATTAACAATTATTGCGTTCTTTTAGTATTAATTTTTAGCAGCGTAGTATTCTTTTGATGTCTACGGCAAACAATAAAACACAAGGCATGAGAACGAAACGCCACAAAAGAAAAAGAAGAAAGGTGTTCACGGTGTGACATTTCTCTCATTCCTAACTATTCTCACTGCATACATAATTAGCCCGTGACGCAGTAAATAAGTAATCCTTTAAATTCCGTCGTGTTGGGCCTGCGCGCTGGTGACATGATGCATTTCGTCCCTTGGTTAGAATTGCTTAGTTTTTGCCCGCCTCTTGGCCAGAAGTTTCGCCCCTCCTACCTTGCTTGGTGGCAGGTTGACGTCACTTACCCTCATTATCATATTACACCCCTAGCAATGGCCACTTTCTTCTGTTCCCAGTGTGGCCGTTATGGAGAGGTTCGACTACGCAATAATTTTGTGTTCGTTCCAAATCGACTTCTAAGTCTGTTCGCTAGAGGGCCTGAAATGACCCGACCCCGCAAAAATCGGCCCTAAGGGAATGGGACACGCGAAGCTTTCTGGGAGTTCAGTCCATCATTTCGTCGTTTTTCGACATAGAGGGAACGCATTTCTCGATGAGGCGTTGGCGCTTGCCCCAACGGGGAGCCCAATAAAAAGTAGCTTTAATGCCCAAGCTGGCTGGCTCGAACAGTCCAGCGGTATGAGGCAAGTATACGTCTTTTTTTCTTTTCTGTTCATTGTATTAAGCGACTAGATTCCATATTGCGTGGGTCTGTTCAGGGAGTCAAAATCCAAAACAAATTTCCCAGGGGAGCATGCCCCCGGACCCCCCTAGAAGCTTGCTCTTCCGGCGCTCGTTTATGAAATCGGTCAGTGGTCGGTCAGTGATTCCCCCACCAATATAAGAGCTCTATAGGCTTACCCCAAATCCCGTTTTTAACTGAGATTTTATGGTTTAGGCCTTAAGAGCCAGGGGGGTCCTGCTGGGTTTCACAATCATGCGCAGAGAGAACGAACATCTGTATTTTGGCGGGACAACTCGATTGTGTGGGGCATGTCAAGTATCTGATAAGTACGCCATGTAGATGGAGTGTTTTGGATCCCATCCTCCGTCCTACCAATGTTTTTGAAAATGAAAACAAACAAACAAACAAAGACACACAAGATAGAAATTCTATTTTTAATTCCCTTATTAATTCATCCAAGAACACAGCATCCTTTCTATTGTAAAGGCCAACGTAGTTTACAACAACTTTTTCGACTTTTTTTAATGCACAGTAATGTTATACCAATTTTCACTGGTTCACGTTGTTCGTTAAACTTCGTACTCTACTATTTTCCCTGAGATAAATACTTCGAGCTTTTCTAATCACTCAAGCATCCCACCGCCACTTACAAATAAAACAATGAAAATCATTTCCAGCTTGATGGGTGACAAGGGGGAAGCTTTGCCGTTCAAGGCCGAACGCACTGCTAACTTCGAAGATGGATCGTAAGGTATGTACCGGGAAAGTAACTGATCCCGCCCTTACGAAACATTCATATAAAAATACTATAACTCAGACCTACCTACTGCAAACACGAGGTTAGCCAGCGTCAGATTCATTTTGCTAAACTCAGAGACCATGTAATTCCCTTTTTTATTAAATCAAACTGTCTCCCTCTACAGTCTTTGTGCTTTTAACAGCTAAGCTATTTAATGTCATGCACGACGTCCATGCCAAGACATTTCCTTGAAATCTCGATAACTTTGTCAAAATCCGTAAAAACATCACTATCATCCGCGAGTATCAACAAATAAAAGTTTCTCTATCAAATACTCCCGAATAGAAGAATATTGAGAAAATCGTCTCTCATTAGAATCAACGTGTCTAATTGGAATTTAATTCCACTTTCTGTTAAAAGTCTCAATAAATCTAATTTTCGTAAGAAATAAATCAATAAATGAAAGC